>PVIY010050093.1:0-16345 GCA_004026745.1 Myrmecophaga tridactyla
ACTACTCGCCAGCCCACTGCCCCTTTGGACCTTCCCCAAAGCACTTGAGATCATCTATGGAGTTATTTTTATCATTAACAAAAGTGAAATCATGCATCCTGCATCTGGCAGCCTCTACCTTAAAGAAGGAGTGCTGGTATACCCGAGGCCGTGAGCACCAAGTGCCGGCCTCAGGGCGGGGGCTGCAGAAGAAGTAAGAGCACCGTGCCTGCAAGCTGAGCCTGCCGTGAGTGCAGCCACCACACACAACCGCACAGAACAAAGGTATTCTTGCTGGAGAAGTTCGTCAACTATAAAACACTCTGCAAATGCCAGCTGCTCAATTAGGTTAGTCTTGTTAAGGTAATCCAGAACTCAGCCAAAGACCATGTCCTGTGGAGTCAACTCTTGTGGATACTAACATTGCAATGAAGATTAAGAATGGACACCACCCCCATCCTTGATGTAAGCTAGAGGAATGAATGAGTTGGTGGCATTTGTGAAAAGCACTGAAGGATGGCATGTCACTCCATGTTTATTTAAGTGAGGAGTCAACAAAACATCTCAATTCCAAGGAAAATCTGGGCATTAGAGTATCCATATTTTGCAGATGAGAAATTGAAATTAAGAAGGTGGGTCAGAGACTTTCTTTTTCTGTGGCCTCCTCTGGCCTGCCTGTGTAGGTCCTCCTGGCTGCAGGAGATGAACCAAGGTGAACCCACCGCTCTTTGCTCCAGCAGCCCAGGACTCGAGTGAAAAATCAGATTTTTCTCTCTGGGATGTTGACCCAAGAAATCCAGAGGGAAGTAACTAGTTAACCCAAAGACCTGTAGGCCTTGGGATGAGCTGCCATTTATGATGGCATCCGAGATGTGGACAGAGGAAGTGGAGCGGGAGCGAGGAGAATGAAAGAAACACCCGGAGAAGCCCAGATGTGGCAAGATGTGGCAAGCCCAGATGTGTCAAGAGAGATGGAGAACAGAAAGTGACTGCTTCCTGGACACCTAGGATTCTGCCCATGCTTTGGCCTGAGTGTTTATTCTTGGATTGCTATGACACTTCACTGAATTTAAATTTTCTTTCTTTTTTTTTTTTTACATGGGCAGGCACCGGGAATCGAACCCTGGTCCTCTGGCATGGCAGGCAAGCGTTCTTGCTGCTGAGCCACCGTAGCCCAATTTTCTTTCTTCTTTAGGAGTGTTTGAGTGAGATTTGATTCAGAAGGATTCCTAAGTAGAAGAAAGAGGTCACATAAATTGCTAGAAATTATACAGCTAATAAATGGGGACAAAAATCAGACACCCTGGTTCCACCCCATGCATGCACGTTGTTTAATATCTTTTACCATATTCCGCCTCTCCTATGTTACCTCTAGCGGGACTAGATGAACTTTATGATCTCTCCTAGCTCTAATTTCCATATTTCCTACCAAGAAACTTTCAATATGTGCTGTGATCTTTTTGAAAAGCTGGAAGAATGGGTCACATTTTCTGGGTTTCAAGAGTCTTAGCACCCTGTTAAAATTGAGAGTTCAGTGTAACCTTCAGATTAAGCCAGGTAGGTGGCCACCTACTTTGTTAATGAGCATTAACTGTTTCATTGGCTTCCAGGTACGTATAATTTAGATCAGTGCCTTGATGAAACATTGTGAATTACCACTTGGAAAGCTTTGCATTCTCCTGCAAGAACAGTCCTTCTGTTCACCGCAGCAAGCAACAGCCCCTGCTTTTCTAGAGAGACTGAGCCTACCAGAGTCTTCATGTTCACCATTCCACTCACCTTGGCTGTAGCGTAGCCTAGTTCATGTTTATTCTATTTCACAATTAACCTGGGGAAACAGGAAGCAGCTGAACCACCAGAATGAATGAAATCTATATGGAAACTTTTCATCTTCAAGAAACATTATTCTGAAGTACATTTCAGACTTCTGACATACTTGAAGCAAAGACTTGAGACTACCAAAGCTGCCAGTTATCACCAGGGAATGCAGTTAGAAATATTTTTCAATTGGGTGATCACAAAAGAAATTTGACATACCTTTAAAAACTGTCAGCTTATCATTTTGTTGTCATCACCCAGGGTAAAATAAATTACATTTTTAAGTGGCAGAGTTGGCTGTGGAAATCAATTTTGCTATTGTCTTTTGGATATTGCAAATACAAAGAGCATGCTGAACTGAAGGCTGCGCGGCCTCTGCAGTGTCCTGCGGGAAGCTGGGTGTGTGACCTTGTGGGCGCAGACACGAGGACGAGATGCCACATCATCACCTCCCGCCGCCCCGGGGGGCAGTGCCCAGGGACACGGCCTGCGTCTAAGATTGGGGCACGGATTGGGTGCTCACAGGAAGTGTCTTCTTGGATGTATTACACCAAAACTCAAGACATTAAATGTGAGTTTAACTGAATTTTAAAAAAGGGAAAGAAACTGAAGTGAAACTTAAGACTTTGCTTTACTTCAGCTAAGTGTTTTCTCCTTTTCCTAGTAAGCTGTATGGTTTCCTTGAGATCCTTCTGGCTGGGTCTCATGGTAGAGGGCTAATTAATTAATTTACTTATTTATAAATTATAATTTATTCCTCCCTCTTGCCCACGGAGATGTGAGTGAAACAATGGAGTCAACCTCCATTGAATGTCTTTGTTTGTTTTTGCCACTTTGTTAAAAATCAGTTGTTTGTAAATGTGAGGGTTGATTTTTGAGCCCTCAGTTCTGTTCTGGGGCTCCATATATCTGTCCTTGTGCTAGTATGATGTGACTTTGTAATAGGTTTTAAAATCAGGAAGTGTGAGTCTTCTACACTTTTCTTTTCCAAAGTGGCTTTAGCTATTTGGGGTCCCTTGTCCTTCCATATAAATATGATGATTGGCTTTTCCATTTCTGCAAAGAAGGTATCATTATTACATTTCTAGATGTGCTAATAATATATGCTTATACATGGAAACCTTATTTTTAGAGATGCATATAATATACTGATCTATGAAATTTACTGTAAAATATCTCAGCAAAATAAAAACTTATATGGCAAAATGTTGGCAGTTTTTAAATCTAAGAATGGGTGTTTGAATGTTCATTATCCTACTCTCTCTTGTGTTCTCTATGTTTGAAATTTTTCAAAATGAAATGTAAAACAAGGGACAATTCTCAGGCATCTTCAAATAAGAGTAAAACCTCAACAAAATCAATCTTCCAGAAAAAAGTTTTGCACTTTCCAGTTAATCCTGTCCCTGCCTTTCGGGTTGAGGCTAGAGTCATTTTAATTCATTTCTACTCGTTCACTGAAGACTTTAGCACTATCATTATTTCCACCACCAGTACCTTTGTCGCTAGGTGTGGTGACTTCGACACCACACAACCACCCAACACGTTGGCCATTGGTTCCTTCATTTCCCTGCTTTTGATGTTCCTTTCCTCAGCCCACCTCAAACCCTACTTCTAAGGTCCGACCCCTCCTCCTATTGTCACACTCCAAATCACCTCCAGAATCACAATTTGGAACATCCTATTTTGTAACACCCATTTCTTCTCTTTCTAGGTTCCCCACTCCCACAATTACTTGACTCCTTGCTAGGGACCACCAAGCCATTTGCTGTCCCAGCTTTCTGCTCATTCCCCCCATTGTTATAATTATTCTCCTTCTCATAGCTCATCACCACAAACATTGCCCTTTCGTGCACCCTCAAATCCCTCATCCTTCTCTTCCTTCACAGCCCTGCTTGGCAAAACCCTGCCTTGTTTAAGGCAACAGTCCACGCTCTGGGCCGACTGTGAGCCTCAGCTGGGCAGGTGGTCATGCCTGGGGAATGCACTCGACCCTATTGACTGGCATCATTTCAAATCTCTAACCGCAGACCTCAAGTGAGCCCTTGGGACTCCCTGGCAATCTTCCCTGCAAACCTCCAAAACCACTTTCGTCTTCCTAATTCTCAGCTGATCAGCTTCTGGTTTTATTGAGAAAAATAACAACAGCCATTAGAGAACCCCCTCGTCTTCCCACTGCAAAACTGACTATTCTAGCTTCAATGTGCCCATAAATTCACCTTCCCTTCCCAGAGGAAATAATGGGGCTGTGAAGAAACACGGGGTCTCTGGTCTCCATACCAACTCCTATCTTATGTCCAGTAGTCCTTGCAATGTAGGGTCTACCTCTCGACGCACGGTACGCTCACCCGTGCAACCAAGTGGACATGGCTTTGGGAAAGACCTGGTGGAATCATCAGTGTCTATTGCTGGGTCACTCCCTCAGGGACCTGACTGCATCCTCCATCAGGGGTCCCCAACAGGAACCGCCGCCTGAGGCCTCTCCCTGACCGTGTCCAACAGTTACCACCACCCATCGTCTCTCATCTCAGCCCCACCCCTGCCCCGAGGAGGCTGACCCCAGTCCTGGGACCAGCCATGAGCGGCAGTCCTGCCCTCACCGTCCCCCCACACTGCATCTTTCTGCTCAGCACCCAGTCCCCTGCTCCCCCTCCCCACAAAAGCCTCTTTCAGCCAAAATGAAACAAACGAGAAAACGCCTGACACTGTCAGTTCCCGAGAAGGAGGGAAACCCCTGCCCGGCACAGCCCATGTCTGCACTGTTGTTTATTCTGGGGGGCGGTGGCAACAAATTCCCTCTGAAACACATTTCGGTAGGGGCCTTTCCTCTCCGCGGGGCCGGCCATGGCCCCGTCCTGCTCGCAACCACAGGGACAGGACGCAGGCGGGAGAGGCGTTGAATTTTAACCTGCTTGCTGGCCTGAGACCCAAGAGGGACAGTGGGGGTGACTCCTGGGGTGGGCCTCATTGGGGAGGGGTCTCTGCAGCGGCTTCCCTCGCTGGGACAGTATTAGGTCTTAGGAGGGAGGGGCCCCTCTGTAGGTGCCGTGGGGCCAGGGGAGCCCAAGAGGCACATCCTGAGGGTTTTCATCCAGACGCCCCTCCAGCCCTCAGTTCAGGGGCCCCAGTTTGTTCAACTAGAGTTGAACTTAGTGCAGCGGGGGCCGCAGTGCACCCCCATAACCAGTGCCCCCACACACACTGATGGCCTCGACGGCTGGGACCAGGGCATGTGCTTCCAGTACCGTGTGCGTCACCCCGAACCCTGCGCCCTCCCGCCACCCCGAGGGTGTCCCCTAACCGTCTCTCTGCTCTGCAGCCCCCAGGGTTCCTGGGACCTCATGCCCCGCCCCACCCCGCTGTCTCGGTCCCTCCCACCTGGCTTTCGTCCACCCCGAGCCTCCTGGCTCAGCACGTCCTCTGGGGCCTGGGCCTGAGGCCCGATGGCTCCCGGGATGGAGAGTTGCTGAGATCTCAGGTCCTGCTGGGCCCCCCGTCTCTGCTCAGGGCCCCGCTGGGGACGTGGGCCCGTGGCTGGAGCGCTGGCCACGCCGGGCCCGCGGTCTGTGGACAGAGGCCCATTAGCTGCTCCCCGACGGCTGGGCAGAGCCTGTATCCCAACGTAATGGTCTGGGGTGGAGACAGGTAGCCGCGTGTGGAGTCCAGCAGGAAGCAGGTTCTGGAAGCAGGCCCTTCAGTGCCGCCACGCCGGGCACAGAGAGCCCACTCTAGGTCCCAAAGACGCTCCGCTGTTCCGGAGGTGATCCTCTTCCCACACCCAAGGCCAAGACCTGTCCAGGGAAACGAGGATGGCCCCCTTCAGGAAAGGGGAACCGAACAGAAACTGTGCAGTTGGGAAGTTTACAACATGCACTCCATGTGAATGTCTGAAAAATGAAACGTGGAAAACTTGGGAAATGGAAGAATCATTTTTCTTAGATGCCACTGGGCATTCTTTCACTCTCTTTTTCAAGTCCCACACATGCCTCTCAATGAGTATTTCATCAAAAAAAGTAAAAAAATAAAAACAAATGAACTTCATCTGCCTTGAAAAATGACCCCCAAGTCCCATAGAGTAATTGTGAGTAGGCTGTAACTTCTTCCTCTGTCCCTTTGAGATGTAGATGTATCTTTTCAAAAGCTGAGTGGATATCTTGTCAGTTTTGCCGCCTCGAGACTTTTCCTCGAGGACTGGGAGCCATGTCTGCGCTGTCCCCATTGGGACAGTGGCGCCCGTGTCCCAGCTCCGTGGGAGGGTGGTGCCAGCCACAGAGGGTGCCTGGCCTGTGCCGCAATCCACCCCACCCTGCGGGCGTAGGGTCTTGCCCCCTCTGCTCACAGGCAATCAGAGGCGCAGTGATCTGACCCTTTGCCCTGTGACCGGGAGGAACCAGGGGCACAGGCGAGCCACAGGCATCCCCCGAGGGCTGCGCACCACAGCCGGCCTTGCCCGGCCCCTGGTGACGCCAGGTGCTGTCCCTGCCATCTCCCTCGCAGATGCCTCACGTTCCATGTGGGCTCTTGCTCCGTCATGAGACCAGCTTCTTTCTCTTTCACCTCTGGGGGGCTTCTCTGGTTGACGGCGATCTTGTCCTGAGGGTGGCCGGTCCCGACCTGCAGTGACCAGCCGAGGGCTGTGGCCACATGGCAGGAGGGACCCCGAGGTATCAGTGGCCCCCTCCGGCTTTTGGCTTTCTGCAGAGCACTGCTGGCTGGGCCGCCCTCTCTGCTGGCAGCTAGAACTGGGAGCTGGGCTTGGTCCCCACCAGGCTCAGAAGGGCCCAGCATGGCTGTGACCCGCGGGGTACCAGGGCCGTGGCCGGCACCCCTTTCCCTTGAGGGGCTCGTGAGTCCCGCCACGTCTGGGAGGCGCATGGGGAATCCTATCTGGCAGCTGCCTGAGGGTAGTTCATTAAAAAAATGTTATTGTGGTAAAGTACATATACCATAAAATCTGCCATGTTAACCATTTTTACGTGTATGGGTCAGTGGCATCAATTTCATTTACGACCTTGTGCCACCACCGCCGCCATCCGCCACCAAAACCTTTCCATTGGCCCGGACAGGAGATCTGACCCAGTAATGCAGGTCCCCATCCCGGGCCCCAGACAGCGAGCCTACTTCCACCCTCTGTGAATTCGCCTTTTCTAACTATTTCATATAAATGGAATCTCACAATATTTGGAGGTGATTTAAACATTTTTTTGATTAATTTAAGGTATTTTCTGGGTTCTTAGGCCTCATCCAAAGCAAATAAAAAACATTTATAGGATGAATATCATTTTAAGAAAGAAAAGGAAAGTGATTTAGGAAGGCAGAAGAGAAGAATGAGGAAAACAGAGAGGAAGTGGGGAAGGAAAAGCGCTCTTCCCCAGACCCCCTTGCCTGCTGTCCCCCCTGGGTCCTGCCCCTCTCCGCCCCTCCATGACTCACCCCCTCTTTCCCGGGTTCTCCCTGTGGAGGGGGGTCCCCGCGGGAGCAGCCGGATGGCACCGGCCGGGCCGCACAGGATGGAAGCGGCCCCCAGGCCCGTTGTTGAGCTGAAGAAAGGGAGGGGCCAAGGAGCCCTGCGTGTGCGGAGATGTGGCTTCAAGGGACACCCCAGCCCTGCCCATGCCCTGGACGGCCCCAGCCCCACGCCCGCCGCCCACCCACTCAGCCTGCGGCCAAGGCCTTTGCCCGTTTGGTGGCCGGCACCAGGCAGCAGTGGCCACGGTGCAGGGGACGCTGACCCCCCCACCCCCACCGCAGACCCTACCGCTGGGAAATTCCGAATGCACAGCGACCTTGAGGGGACACAGGCTGTGACCCACTGGGGGGGCCCTCTTGGCTATGGTTGGTCAACCAGAGAACCGGGAGGATGCCTGCTTCCCAGGATCCCGGCTCGTGAGGGGACAGGGTGGCGCCACCCCCGGGGGCCTTAGCGCTGGGTTCCCCAAAAACTGTCTCTGCCCTGTGGGGTGTCACCCTGAGGGGTGTCCGTCTGCCTGGGCGCTCCCAGAAGCTGCTGTCCTGTTCCCAGAAGCGGCGACCTCAGTCACCCTGAGATGCACGTTTTGTATTTGTTACAATCCTTTCCCTTCTGTTCGCCCAGGGATGGTTCCACAACCTCAACTCTGACCCCTCTGCAGCGTCTCTGCGGTAAGCCTTCGTCTGCCAGGGCTGCCGTGACAAATCCCACCGGCGATCGGCTCGAACCACAGGGGCTCCCCGACCTCAGGAGGAGGTGGACGTCCATGGCCCGGGTCGCAGGCCCTGCCCTCTCCCTAGCCTGGCACCTGGGGCAGCTGCCCGCCGTTGGGCTCAGCCTCCGGCCACAGCGTCTCCCTCCCGCCGCTGCCTCCTGTGGCTTCTGCGTCTCCTCTAGAGTCCCTCTAGGTGGGGTGAAATTGAATGGCCAGCACGTGTGGCCGGGATAGAAGTCCAACAATGAGATTCTTGACCGAGTGAAAATGGACCCCATCGTCATTAGTAATTTCTGATAATACCAAAGTGAACTCATGTTTATCCAGATACTCAAGCCCGACATTTGACACAAGCATGTTTGTTCACTGGTTTGATTGGAAAGCTAATGGCTAATCAATAGACAAACAGAAATCCGACATCTACAGGTAGGAACCTCAGAAGTCAGGCCTGCTCTATTAGCTTTGGGATGCGAGCTCTGTCCAGACTCAGTACAGATAGGTAAACAAACGTGGGTGTCGGCTACTTTTGGAGGTCTCGTTGACTGCTGTAATAAAACAACTATTGGTTTGGACGGCTAGAAAAATGGCCCAGAGTTTGGGTTTGTCTACAAGACTCACCGCGATTGGAGCCATGCATGGTAACTCCCAGCCTTCAGTCTGTACCTTCGACGGGTGCCTCTTACGAGACTTTAATGCTGGATACCGGCCATGTGTGTGTGCGCATTTAGTGTCTGGGAAGTATTATTTGGGAAGATAGAACAATTACAGGATGACCTGAATTATCCTGAAATGTGTTGTTACTGATGTGATTGACAGAAAGTGAGGGCAAATTTATTGGGCCTCGCAAGAAAAACTCGTAATTAAAAATTTAGATTTTCAGGCTACTGAGTTAATCTAGTCCTAAACTTGGATAGGGTAAGACTTTCAAAGGAACTAGAAATAAAACCCAAATAGTTAATCATTTGCAAATACGAGCAATAAAAGACATCATGACAGTTTGTAAAATTAATGTATGATGGAGGAGAATTTTTCTGCCTTGGTAATTGGAACGTGATTTACCCATTCGCCATTGGTATGATACACTTAATGGTTGTTTCCCCAATCTCTACATCAATGGCCCCCATCCTGTACTATTATCAGTGATCTATTCCAGCCACAATCCCACATCTGGCATGCAGCTGCGATTATGGCTACTAGTTGGTTGGGCTCGCAATGGTTTCCCACCATCTTCCAGGAGCCATCGGCTGGGGCAGGCTGGGGGACAAGACAGAGAGGAGAGGAACGCTGCCCTGATGCCTTCAGATCTTTAATGAGCTATGAATGTCTACATTCACCCGGGATGCAATGCTGATTTTTATTTACTATTTTGACTAGGCAGAAGGGCAGTTTCAGGCTTCTGTTTCACTTTTGCTGATATGACAGTTCTTATCCCACAGGCTAGACCCACACAATATTGGGGTTAATCCAACTGTCAACTATATCAATCCCAATTACACATTGGCAATTGGGAAATAACTACCGGTGGGTTTGTGGCCCTAGGAGTGCCACTGAGTCAGACTCCCGCTGAGATTCCCTTTTTCATTTGCCACCATGTGCTTCCTCTCTAGCTCTATCTAAGGCCACCTCCCTCCTGGGGCCTCTTTGTATCGGATCTCAGCCTCTCTGAGCGCTAGGGACTTTGTTCCTGTGACTTTTCCTCTTTCTTATATGTCAAGTTCCTCCAATTAATTGTGTCATTATCAAGAATTTTATTACAATGCAGTAACGACTGTATTGCCAGGGCCTAGGAAAGTGCCTGAACATAATAGGAGCTCAATAAATGTTTGTTGACTGAATGCATGAACAATGTCTCCTAGGATTTATAAAATTATTTACCATTCTCTTTCTTCGGACCTGGTTGCTTTTTAGCTCCGGATCACAATTTGCATAGAACGATTTCCTGTTCTACAGATACTCATGGCAAAGTTCTCACCTGTTCCAGGAAACACAGAATCTTTGGACCTGGTTAGACGATGGACCATAGCTACCATCCTTTTATTCACAGCAAGTTTTACCTTCGAAGTCCAATCTGTTCCACCATCATCCCCTTAACTCAACATTTTATTTTATAGAAAGCACTAGATGAGAAAAACAACGTTTACACAGGGCTAGATGTGTGGACCCATGTTGGCCAGCTGGCCAGCACTTGGTGTTGGAGAAAACATTCCCTATAAGTCAAGTCTCATTTCTCAGTGTTGAGACACAGAAGTGAGAAGGACTGTTTTGTAACCCAAAACCATGTTGTGAGAGAGCAGTGAGGATGTTTTCAGGTTTGGCTTTGACTTAGTTGTCTGAGGACCGGTCTTGGATGATTGAGGGAATCCCTGCAATCCCTTTGTCTTATGGACACCCACTCTGCCTCCAGCACTGGCTTCCCTGGACCTCTTATCACAGTTGGCTTGCACATGCATTCACCCTCTGAGCACAAAGGCAAGGAGAGAATAGTTTAGTTCTGAAGCACTTTATTCCTGAACAGATCTAGTCGTCATCATGAGCCCCTCTGTGTGGCAGGAGAAGACTTGTCATGAGCAATTTTTCAGATCCTTTAGGCTTAAAGAGATGCTCTGTGTGTGTCGTGGTGGCTCTGCATGTAGAGTGTGATGTTTTCAAAATGTCTGTAATCAATTCCTTTCTAGAAATGAGTGAAAAGGCTGTTGCTTGTAGGTAAATATTCAGGCTTCAGAGTTCTTCCCTCTGTGTGCACGTCCTTGTGTCATCCTCCCAGGCTCACCTTTTTCACAGAGGTGTCCCCTTGTCCACCTGCTCTCCTGGTTTCCTGTGGCCGCTGTTCTAAAGCACCACAAACGACGTTACTTAAAATTAGAAATTGGTGGACGTACAGTTCTGCCGGCCAGAGGGCTGAAGCCCAGAGGTGGGCAGGGCCGTGCTCCCTCTGAAACCCGCCCTCCCTCGCCTCTTCCCAGCTTCTGGTGGTGGCTGCCCCTTGGCTTATGGAGGTGTCCCTCCAGGCTCTGGCCCTGTCTTCACGTGGCCTCCTTCCCCGGGTGTGACTCTCTTCTCAGAATGCCAAGATATCGGAATAGGGCCTCCCATCTGCCGTCTGACCTCGTCTGCAGAGGCCCTGCCTCCGAATGAGGCCACACCCACAGATCCTGACGGTAGGGTGTCAGCATTTTTTAGGGGGACATGATTCAACCCAGGACAAGGGTCACTGGTGGCCTGTGCAGCAGCTGCTGCTGGGAGCTCCTGCCTGCCTGCCTCGGGGGGCCGGGGGCTCCTCCCACCAAGGGCCCCCCTGCCTGTCTTTGCCTCCTTGGCCTCTCTGGTGATGGTGTGGCTCGTCGTTGCTGGGCAGCTCGTCTAGGAAGCCCCCTGTCAGAGTCTTAACCACTTTGCTCAGTAGCCTCGAGGCGGTGGGGACCTCTGAGTCTCCTCCACTCGCCCGGAAGCCCAGGGCAGCTCTGGGGCGTTAGCTGGGACGTTCCCCAGCTGTGCTGTGCCACGTGGCCACCACGGGAGCTGATGGGACATGCAGGGGCATGCAGGGGCAGTCTCCTTTCCAACTGCTTACAACGGAGATGGGCAAAGAAGCAGTCTGTCCTCATGCCTCTCGGTACCTCACTGGGATCTGGGCTCAGGGCGCGGTGTGTGTGTGTGTGTGTGTGTGTGTGTGGCAGGAAGTTGAGGGCAATGGCTGACACACTTGCGTCTGCTTTCCTCCCTCTCCATTTTTCTTCCCTTTTCCACTCCCACCAGGGCTGCCTCTGCTCTCCCTTTCTGACGGTGGCTCTCCCCTCTCAGGGCCCCTCTTCCCAGTGGACTGTTCCCTGCCTCTTCCCACGGGCCACAGCCCTAGACAGGATTCAGAGAGAAGCCAGATGATCAATTACAGAAGATCCCGAACTCTCACCTGTGTTCAAATAGCAAATGCCAATATTCAGTCTATGTGACGTAGCCTGTACTTGATCTAAATGGAGCCAATAAAACTGCCTCAGAGGTTGCAGTGAGCCTTCCGCCAGGGACAGCGGCAGGAGAGCCCTGGCTTGGGCTTGGCTGGGGCACCGGCTTACCCTGCCCCCTTGCTCGCTCTTTCACATGGAAACTAATGGAATGCAATTTTTTTTTCCTACAGCATGAGTTGTTTTAATTATGATGCTTAAAAATGCTTGTTATTAATTCCTTTCTTTTAGTGATGGATAGGCTGGCTCTCTTCTCTGTGCACTTAGCTAAAAGCTTTCCACCCTTAATGTAGGCTCTACAGAAGATAAGGCTGGAAAGTGGGTTTGTGTGCAGGAAAAGCCCACGGCCCCTTCCTGACGGGTGAAGTAAATGACGCACGCTGCTGGGAGGGCCACAGGTGCTTCCAGTCACCTGGCTTCTCTCTCAGGTGGGAAGAAAGGGACTCACTTCCACTCATGTGAAAACAGCCTAGAGAAGCTATGTGCTTTTCCCAAAGGTCCAGACAGACGGAATGTTACAAGTGTGGGTCTTCCCTAACTTATTACCTGGCCCTCTTCTCTGTTTCTCTAAGCAGAATATTGAGTTTGGTCTGTGTTTAAACTTAATAGGAAAGTGGATCGTTTTTATTACTTCACGTTTGGGGCAGGGCAATACGTCTATTGACTCCAATGCTTAACACAATGGAAGAAAATCTTGACGTTTTCCAGAGCAATGCTGGGCTCAGCTTCCAGGCCTTGTGCCTGCCCGCTTTCCCAGGCCTTGTGCCTGCCCGCTTTCCCAGGCACTTGGTTCAGAGCTTTTCACATTTCACGTGGGCTCGACAGAAGAACAGGATGGGGAAAGCTATGTGTGTCGGTGACACCATGAATCTGCTACAGGAAAGGCAAAAGTCGCCGTCTAGTGATTGCGGAGTTTGGGAGAAGCTGTGAATGTATTTTGATCTCTCTTAGCGGGGAATCACCAGTCAGTGCCAACACTAAGCTTCCCGGAGCGAGCCTTTTCTTCTTGGTGGGAGCACCCTGGGCTCGAGGACCATTGCAGGGCCTTGTTAATTCTCGGGGGAAGAGAGACTAGTCCTGCAGGTGAAGGTAGGACAGACATCTGCATCGAGATAAAAGCTTGGGATTGCTGCCTCTCCTAGGACACAGGGAGAGATGGGAGTCCACTGAACAGGCTGTGTCACTGTCAGAACAACTCAGCGTTCATTCATTGGTCAGTCGTTTGCTCATTCCTTCAACAGTCACCATGCTAGCTGCCGAGAAAATCAAATAAGATGCATTCCTTAGTGGATGCATTCTTGTGTGCAATTTCTTTGCCCCAAAAACCTCAAAAGAGAAACTTGCTGATCTGAAATACTGCAGCAAGAGCTGCGGCCAGGGTGGTGGAGGCGGGCCTTTCGGTAAATTCTATGGGAGAGCCAGACCCCTTCGGCCAAACCCGGGGAGATGGTGCTCAGATGCTCCAAAAGAGAAGATGTCCTTGAAGAAGACGCTGGGCCAAGTACGCAGAGGCCGGGGGTGGGGGTGGGGGGTGGGCCTGCCGCCTGGCCTCCCTCCTCAATGGGGCGAGGAGAGGGTGGCGGGAGCATTCCGCGGACCTGCCTCTGGAGGAGCCCAGGAGCCCATAAGTGATGGGGAAGGGGGAGGCAGCAGGGAACATTTGGCGGCTATGCATTTCCATAGATACTATATATTTATTTCACTTTTACTACTAGTTAAAGATTCTTCTGGGATTTCCTTACGTTTCTGAGTAGGAACTTGGGTCAAAAGCGAAGCATGACACTACCACACAACACGTACAACACAGAGATTGACGAGGAAAAACCAGGAACGAGGTCTCCATATAAAAGCTGTTATTCATCCTTGATGTCTCTGTTCCCTGATTTACTCAAAGCATTTATGAAGCCGCTGCTGTGTGCATGGACGGTGCCTTGGCTCAGCATAGCACGCAGTCCCGCTGCTGTTTCCACAGTGGCTGAACTGGACAGAAGTGAAGAGAAAATATTTTGGATCCAACCCCTTTCTTGCAAGGTGCACCTGCTGGGGTGAAGTTCAGAAGTAGGGCCTAACACGTACTCACTGAAGACTTCCCTCTTGTCCCACCCCAGCTGGGGGGGGTGAGAACTCGGCCACCCCCTGGGTTTCCTGTCCTGCACGAAAACTTGCCTCTGTTCCCTGTGAACTGGGCCTCGTCCCTCCTCACCAGACGGCAGTGAGGGGTCTGCCATGCCCGCTAGGGTTCACAGTTGCACCTCTGTTCCTGCATTTTCCTCAGACCTCCCAAACACCCTCCTTCCTGCCATTTTCTTCTTCTTTTGCTGCGGAAACGAGGCATCAGGAGAGAACTTCCTCCTGTTCCCCAAACCAGATCCACTGCCTCTCAGCAACGTCCTAAAGCAGAGCCCCCCTTTCCTACCCAAGGCGACCTCTCCGCTCGTGCTCTGGATCCCCAAATTCTCTCTCTTTCCGTCCACTCAGGGGATCGCCTCCAGTGACTGTCCCTTTTCTCTCCCACTGAGTCGAATTTCTCCTCTCCTGGGTCGCCCACCAGAGTGAGGGCGTAATGCACGCCAAGTGCCCAGAGCAGCGCCCGTTGTGGACCCGCAAATGCCGCCTTTTCATGCTCGTATTTCCATCATCGTCACCTCCTTCCTCTCCATCGAGGCCGGCCCTACTAAGTTTTGTCATCATGATAAACGTCGGCGTTCCGTATTCTAGTCTTGAAAAATGCCACTCCAGAGATCCTCACACGTGCCCGCGTCAAGGTGTGGGTGTGGGGAGAACAGAAACGGGCCCGTGCCGCCCTCTTCCCGCCTGCACGGGGACGTCCTTCCCAGCGCAGACGGGCAGAGCGGCTGGCGTCACTGGTATGCCTGCCTAACGGGATGCCCAGCATGAAAGATAAAACCTTAAGAGTTGCTTCCATGACAATTTGTTTGGAAGAAATGTAAAAAGAAACAGAAACTAGCTCAAAAAGTCTTGGATCAAAAGGAAGAGTCACAATTAGTTAATGTTTTGACTGACTGTTAAGTGCTGGTATTTGCAGAAAAAATGATTTTTCCCCTGTCAATGACTTGGTCTCAAAGAGAAGAACACGCAAGGCGACAGAAAGTTGCTCTTCCTACCTCCTATAAACTTACACTAAGTAAAGAATTTGCAAAGTATGGTATTTGAGGTCAATTGTAGATGATAAAAATAAGAGGTCCCCTGGCAGTAATTATGGTATTTTAATAATGGAAAAACTCCATTAAAGTATGTTAAATCTTTTTTGTGTGAGGTATTTTTTTTTATTATACCAGACCAATTAGCTAATATATGTAGGAACATGTTTTCACTTCACAATGACACATTACAATTTTAATAGCATCTATTAACATGCTTCACAAATAATAGTTGTTCAACAACTCTTTGTGGATGGAGCAAATATATTCAACAAAATTGGTCTCTTTTATAAAGCACATTTTGGGCTAAATGTATCGGTATTTAATTTTGACAACAGCTCAAATTATAGCAAAGATTAAATGAGAATAAAAGAAGGAAAAAACACTATATTTTTCCCCATATAAACTTTGTGTCATAACTTATTCTTGTAATATGTATAAGAGAATCTGAACAGCGATACATTCTGTGGCCCGGGCTCTGAGCATGTTTTAGCCGTGCGACTGGGCTAATTCATTTAATTTTTCTGAACTTCTCGTTGCCCATAAAGAACATCGACAGCTGACCTGCCAGACAATCTCCTCTCGCCTTTGCTGCTTGCCCTTCTAGTCCCAGCCAGAGCCACTGCATTCTCCCAGCCAGCGAGGCTGTAGGTTTTGAACTGGGTTTGAACCCCCTTGTCTCCCGACGCCTGCTCCTCCAGGGCCTTCGATGGATGGCGGCACCATCGTCCTCTGCGAATAGCCACGGGTTTGCCTGGCCAGAAGGGGCGGCTCCCTCCTCCTGCCGCGAGATGGAAGCCACACCTGCCCGGGAACCTCTGTCTGTAAGTCACCACGGACAGTGGTTCTTTGCAAAACAGGTTTCATGTAAAATCTGTGCCAGCCACTTCTGACCTTGACTGCAGGCACGGGTGAGAAGACAGTGACTTCCTGTTGGACAGAACACTGCTTT
Source organism: Myrmecophaga tridactyla (assembly GCA_004026745.1). Lineage (NCBI taxonomy): Eukaryota > Metazoa > Chordata > Mammalia > Pilosa > Myrmecophagidae > Myrmecophaga > Myrmecophaga tridactyla. The sequence continues at coordinate 16,052 of PVIY010050093.1, forward strand.
ATTGTGTCAGGTACTGCTCCTGGCATATATGATTTTGGCTTTTTTTTTAACAGGATAGAAGTTGTTTATTTTACAGCTAGGCTATGGGAAAGCATGACATTTCTTTCTGGAATCAATACTATTTTATCCGGTCCCTGTAGAAAAACTCTTTAAACAAACAAAGGGGAACATGAGCGGGAGACCTGGGGACAGAATGAAGCTGGATGAGAAACGTATTGAAATGTCCTCTGCCACTCACAGCTGGTTCTTGGGTGAACTCTGAATGCAGGTGAACAGACAGCTCAGATGTCAGAG
>PVIY010050094.1:0-16361 GCA_004026745.1 Myrmecophaga tridactyla
TCCAGGATAACCTTCGACTCTGTTTGGAATCTCACAGCCATTGACACTTTGTCTCATTTCACTCTTCCCCCTTTTGGTGGAGAAGGTTTTCTCAATCCCTTGATGCTGAATCTCAGCTCATTCTGGGATTTCTGTCCCACGCTGCCAGGAAGATCCACACCCCTGGTAGTCATGTCCCACGTAGACAGGGGGAAGCAGATATATTTTATTTAACCAGTTGACTCACATAGAATTTTCAGTCTAGGACATATAAGAGTAGTTTAGATGTTTCTACCTATTAACAAAATGTGAGATTACAACACATCTATGAGACATTGCCCGTGAGGAGCCACAAAAAGATTACAGGAACTGTGAATGTAACAATCAAGCATGAAAATAAAGTCTTATGGGGAGGCTTGGTGGTATAAAGGGAGAGTAGTGGTGAAGGTCACATGTAGTCCACAATGATAAAATGTTATTTACTGGAGTCAATTAATCTCCATTTTCCCATGAAAGTTAGTGGGGAAATAGGAAGAACTGTATAATCAACTGTCCCAGGACTCATCTAGTGTATAAAGATTAAGTCAGGGCATGCATGGTTATGTTGCAGTAATAGCCAATCACAAGATCTTGGAGCTCACAATAAGCAAAGGTTTCTTTTTCCTATTTACGCCATATCTGTCGTGAGTTGGCTGCAGCTCTGCTCAGCCAGTTTTGCTCCTGGGCGGATAGAATGGACTGGGACTCTCCATCTGGAACATGGATGGTCTCACGGCAGACAAAAGACACTGATCCTCAACATTTGTCTGGAGCTGACACCTGTCACTTCTGCTCACATTTCACTGGTCAAGGCAAGTCATACGGCCCAGTCTGAAGTCAGCAGGGACAGGAAGTGTATTCCTCCTTTCATGGAGAATAACAGAATCTCCCACACAAAGGAGCCTTAAAGTCACATCTGCTTTAGGGCCATATTTGGTTCAAGCCTCACTAATTCTTGTGAGATGCAGAGACCTCAGATTCCAGCTGCTGGATGATTGCCTTGGGATGGGATTATAAATGAGTCACTGGAATAGAAACTCCATGAGGGAAGGCTCTTCCTCTGTTCATTGATGTGCCTAAGAGTCTAGAAGAGGAGTTCGACATATATTTGTGGCTGAATGAATTTATAAATGAGTTTAAGATGCGGTATGTCCCTTCCTGCTTCAGCCAAGGGCATCCCTGTTCCACTCCTCCCATGGCTTTTGGTGTGGAGATGGACACACTCAGAGAATCTGTAGTTCAGGTGAGTCAGGGCTTCTCTTTCTGCTTTGAGAGCCTGTGTTTTTGGGTCCCTGTTTTGGTCCAACTCTGGGATCAGCAAACTCTTCCTGTCAAGGGCAGGTAGTTAAATATTTTAGACTTTTCAGGCTAGGTGGCCTCCATCAACACAACTTAAGTCTGCCGTCGTAGCACCACATCAGCCATAAAAAATACATAAATGGATGAACATGGGTGCATTCCAATAGAACTTGATTTGCAGAAACGGTCAGTGGGCCGGATTTAGCTCATGGGCCATCGTGTGCCGACTTTAGTCTAGCCACAAGGCTGGCTTCTCAATCTCTTACTGTTCCTGGCGCCCTTTTCAGGACCATTTTAGGGTCATACTTTTCATATTCTCATGTCCATAAAATTAAGCACCACAATATTGAAGTTTCAAGATTTCTTGACATCTGCTTCAAGTGTCTAGGGTTTTGGTTTCTCTCAGTCCTAGGGAGCATGGTCCATCCCGAAACACCTCCTGACCTGATCAAGTATTGAATCTTACTATGTGGTTGTAAATCCCAGGAACTCCACCCCACCATGACCTTTACCTGTCATGTTTGTTGGCCATGAGTTCACACCCCCTGCTTGGCATTCTCCAAGGACCGGCTGGATATTTCAAGAGAAGAGAAGGGCATGTGGCTGGCTGGGAACCTGAGAACCTTGCCTCTTCCCTCTACCTTCACAGTTCAGTTGTTCTGAGAAGTATAGAAACCATTTTGTTAAAGATATGGCTCAGATATTTTCATTTTGTGGAACCCGATGCTTCAGACGCACAGTTTTTTCCTTCAGGCTGGAGGGCCTCCAGTATAATGTGACAGCCTGGAGAGTATCAGCTGACCGCCCCCCCTTTCTGGGTCAGTACCAGGCTTCTGTAATTAGAAGTCCAAAGAGGAGACGAGTCAGACATTCAGATTCAAGCCAGCCAGCAACCTTCCCACGCAGCCTTCCATCTGGTTGTCACAGGATTTTAGAGCGGGAAGAGAGAAACTTTGTACCTAATGAACTTTCATCCTTCTTGCTCCAACTGGATATTTGAACATCACAAGGACCAAAACAAGACCCTCTTAGAGCAGATATCAAAGCCACAGGCTAGTACTCGTGGCCACCCCACACCCTGTAGCGAATTTACACAGTCCACTGCCAGCCACCCTCCCCACCTCCTCCAAGAGAAACACATCTGAGCCCCCATCCTATGGGAAGTAGGGAGGGAGGGAAGGAGGTTGGAGCCTCCTCAACGCGGACAATCAGAGACTTGGCCTTGACTGGGGTTGTTAAGATAGCTGCCGCCTCCCTTCTCCAGCTGGCGGGGAGCAGTGACCCCCGGGAGCTGGATCCGCTGGGGGAGGAAAAGCTGGCCAGGGAGGAAAGATAAAAGGGGCGGAGTCTGGCCAGCTCCCACCTCTCAGCTGCCTCTGGGCCAAGTGGCTGTGCAGAGGAAAGATCTCGGCGAGTTAACAGATAAGGGCGCTTGCTTTCCTATGGCTTTGTTTATTCAAGCTTAGGTTCTTCCAGGCTGGTTCCTGGTTCAGGGGGTGGGGGCGGAGAAGCCATGTGGGCGCAGGGCAGTGTGGGGTTCCCAGACACGGGTCTGCTTTCAGTTGGGTGGTGCATAGCGCTCCCTCCTTCCCCCCCTCCCCTAGACTTCCTGCAAGAAGCCACCAACTGGGGAGAGGCTGGAGCTGAAACACAAGGCATTCCGCACTTGGAGTGGGGGCCTTCTCACCAAGAGCCGGGGACATGCGAGCCCTGTCTTTCGCCTGGCCTCCTGGGTCTCCAGGCACCTGGAAAAGAATGTCCAGCTCCAGTAGACACTTATGGGATCATGCTTGAGTGAATTCAAGGGTTCCCTGCCCTCCATTTTCTGGCCTGCATTTCTCAGCCTCCCTTAAAGAAACTGGGTCTAAACTGCTACTGGCTCTGAGGACCTGGGAGCTATTGAGGAGGAACTGGTGGGTGCGAGGTGCTGTGCTGGGGTCACAGGGAGAGAGTGGTAAGCAAAACAGACCCAGCTAATGCCTGCATGGAGGTTAAAAGCAACTGCGTGATTGCATGAAGCATGGGCCAAGGCCAGCTATGCTATGGGAGCCTAAGGCAGGGCACCTAACCTTGCAGGTGGTTGGGAGAGACCTTCTGAGGGTGCTGACATCTAAACAGACATCTGAGGCTGAGAGGTACACAGAGAAAGACTTTCCCAGGTAATATTGCAGAGGAAGGCATTGAAAAAGCAAAAGACAGTGGGGTATTAGGAAAGAAAGAAAGTAGTGATGTGTAGTGGGACCCCAGAAGGAAGAGGCAGAAGCGAGAGGTGAGGCTGCAGAGGTAGGTAGGGGGATGGATTATGGTGGGTAGGAGGAAGAAGGGGGCTGTGGAGGGAGGAACAGAAAGGACTGACAGTCCCTGAAGAGGGACGGGAGGTGGGAGGATTCTAGGAGACTGCCCACCGCCCTCCACAGCGAAGTGGGGACCACAGCCATTCTGAGATCTTAGATCCTGGAGAGCCGTGGCCTTGTGAGACTCACCTGCCTGCCTCACCCAACACCAGAGTATAGCGATCGCTTGTGGTTTGCATCCATCTGTACGTGGCAACTGTCTAGTCCCTCAGCCCAACTTGGTTGGATTGAGATGACACTAGATTGGACATGTTGTCCTGGGAGGTCAGTGTCTCCAAAGCAGAGTGTTTGGGATCCAGGTTCGGGGATCAGGTAAGGCCTGATTACTTTGGAGCTGTCTGCATCTTGCCCTCTGCAAGGTGGCAGTGAGAAGGATGCAGAGCACCTTGCTTTTGGCCAACTCAACCCTTCCATGTACCTGAGTTGCCTCCAGAACCCCACAGCAAGTTATCCATTTACTCCAGTCCTTCCTTCATTCCATTCCATTCAACAGTTATCGAGCACTTACTGAGTCTCTGGCATGAGCACACAGTAGGTACGTTCATTGAGTGAGACTTTGTACCCTGGCTCTGGAAGCCCTAGAGCTGGTGATAGTAAATTTAACAGGCCAGGATGCCGGTTTCAACATCAGACTGTGGGGTTCAAATCCTCGGTGAACCCCTAATTCAGTGACCTGGAGCAAATGAGTCCAACTCTTTGGAAACCTCAGTTTCCTCATCTGTGTGATCATAAAAGTACATATGGCATAAGCTATTGGTGGAGTAAATGAGAGCACTCCAGTATAAGTCTTTGCCAATGAATATCAATTGCTATTGTTCATATACAACAACTGCTCACCTTGGAAAAAGGAAATAGTAAGGAATCACTCATGGGTTTTTTTTTTTTTTAACTGAGAAGGTAATGCAATAATATTAATTAATAATATTACCGTAACAGCTACTATTTTAATTTTTTAAATATTTTCCCTTCCATTATTTATTGTAAGATCATACTAAAAAAAATCCAGAAGTACAAGAAACTGTATGCTTTTTCTCTTTTGATCTGCTCCAGCAACCCTGCTACATATAGATTCAGGAAATGGTCATGGGTGCACCATCCATCCCCATACCCCAAGCTGACGGGTGAGAACCCCGCGTTCGAATTCCTGATCCAAATGTCTTGTGTGATGATTGTGGATATGTCTCTTAGCCCCTTAGAACCTGTTTCTCCTCATCTGTTCAATGGGAATAATAACACCCTCTAAGGGTTATGAGAAGTAGTGATAATATGGCTACGTGCCCAGCACATACTAGAGGATTAACAAATGCTGGTTCCCTGCCCCTCCTGATTTAGTGTGGGGGTCAGAGAGTTTGCTCCCACTAGGTTAACCCAAGTCCACCTCCAGCCTCCCCAAAGGAAGTCTCCTTACCCCATCGCCTGGCACTTTGGAGGGGAACTGGGAGTGGGGGAAAGAAAGGAGACCCCTTTCCTGGGAGCCCTTGGAGGTGCCATCCCTCCATGGTGAGGGAGGGCTGCTGGCTGCTGGGGAGAGGGAGTGTGGGATGTGTGGGTGGGTGAGCCAGGGAGTGTGGGGTTCAGACGCCATGAGGGAGAAGCTGTGATGAATCACAGTGAAGCTCATTAAATCAGACTGGTGACAACAGCTTGGCTGAGTTGCCTAAAGTCTCTTCCCTGGCCCCTCTGCAACCCTTCCCCACCAAGGGGTCTTTCTCAAGTACCAGGAGAATATTACATTAATAATAAATGAGACCTTATGTTTGTAGAACATTTTACAAATCACAGCATTCTGTTACATCCATTTTCTAATCTCAACCTTTCAAAGAAACAGAAGGGGAGGTGGGATTCCCATTTGCCAGGTGAGGAAACTGAGTCTTGAAGGGGCTAAGAAACTTGACCAAGCATACAGCTACTAAGTATGGATGTCAAACCAGCCAAGACTTCTAGTGCCAAGTGCCCATGAATAAAGGGTGAGTAGGGCTTGTCCAGGCAACTAGTGGTTTGGCCAGTAGAAAAATTTAGAACTTACCCATTTCTAAATTTTTACAATAAAAGTACCATCTTGCCCTTAGCCCTTTTCAGATTCATCAACTTCTCTTGTGATTTGGGAACTGAATCCCCCTGTTGAGAAGCTCTCCTGAGTGACAATGCTCCTCAGAGGAAGGATGGAGATGACTAGAGAACCCTGCAGCTGGAGGGATTTAGGACAGCTCAGCAGAAGGATTTCCAGGGCTGCATGTTAATAGGTGACTAAGTGAGGTTGCAAAATTGTGCCTTCTGAACATCAGCTGTCACCAATTAGATTAGGTGACTCCCATCTAGCTGATCTATATCTAGAAGATCAAACCAACAAACAGGGCAAATGTGGGACCTTGGGACCTTGGGAAGGTCACATTACCTCTCTGGGCCTCAGTTTCCTCATCTGTAAATGGATGGAACTTGTTCTCCACCCACCCCCACCTTCCATCCCAATGAACTTAATTTGACTTTCTCTCTGCAAACATCGGTTGTAGAGTAAATATTTCCAAATTCCTGGAAACAATTCAGCCCCTGCCATTAACAAATGCTAGCCCCAGGCTGTCCCTTAACCTCTCTGGGTCTCGGTTTCCTCATCTGTAAAATGCAAGGGGCTGGGTTTTTGGGGCCCCTTTCAACTCTAACATCTTCTCCAGAAACCAGTGGCCAGGGGTTAGGACCTGGAGGAAAGGGAGGTTTAGGGACTTGCCTGAGTGGGGTGGTGGGGGTGGGGTGTCAACAGAGTTTGAGTGAGGTGGCCAGGTGGATGAGCTGAGGGTCACAGAAGCCAGCAGGGGGCAGAGGGCAAGGGACAGAGCCTGGCGGGGACAGGGCTAGGAGTTTGGGGGTGTGTGTGACAGGGGAAATGAGACAGAATCAGGGCCCCTTTCTAACCTCTCGTACCTTCCCTATCCTACTGGGCCATCTCAAAAGAGCTCTTAGGCCCTGGGTCTGAACTGAAGCGTTGCACGTGACCTCTGATTGGCAACACCAGGCCTCCCGGTCTGTAGGCTTGCTTAGTGAGCTGTCTGCTGGGGCAGGCGAGGAGGGGAGAAACCTTCCAGTCGGCCCTTGCAGTGGAGGCCAGCACAGCGGGCCAGCACGGGGTTAACACTAAGCTCACTAGGCAAACAGTTTCTTTGCTATCTGGTATTTGGATCCAAACATGAGGGAAAGGCTGAGTCCGCAGGCAGCCAGTAGAGCCTAGATCAGAGGCTGCTGTGTTATCTCAGGGCAGGGTGGTTGGGGGGGTGGAGTGGTAGGAGGCAGCAGGCAGGCCTGCAGATAATGGCCAAACTGTGTCCACTCTGGGCTGCCTTGGACTTTTCTGATCAGGGCCACCAGCTCTCTTGAAACAAGCACTGGGGAGCCAGCTCCAATCCAACTGCTTTGGAGACCTAGAGACTTATTCTTTCTTTCTAGGCCCGGGGCGATGAGAGGAGGGGTCTTGTGGCCACGGCCTCCTGGCAGATCATGGGGCCTGAGTTTCAGCTCTCACTTGCTCCTTTCTGGCAAGCCCCATCACCCCTCTGTGACTCAGGGTCTCCGTCCTTAAAAGAAGGGTCCTTTCGGTCACCCCTCTCCCTGTGGCTCATGAGGATATCACAGGGACACATGAGGTCATGTCTGTCACAGAGCTATGGGTCCTTGGGGAGGCCCTAGGAAAATACCAGCTGTTGTTCGTTAGTTATGGAGGTTTAGGTTCAAGAACAGCCTGCTGGTGCTATTACTCATTAGGTCTGGGCCGCCATGCTGATCTCAGGCGGGACGTGGTTTACCCAGGACCAGACTGAGCAAGAAGCCAAGCACACTTTTTTTTTTTTTTTTTTTTTAGTACAACCTCAGAATCCTGGGGCTCTCAGCTCTTGTAGTCAGCTGATACCCCTCACCCTGCAGCTGGGATTTCTGCATCTAGGCCTTGAATCATCTTGGGAAATGACACCAGTCTCACAGGCCATCACCTACTAAAAAATGTGACTGTGGGGCCACTGGCCGTGAGAGTTCAGCACCCTCTGTGGTGGGAGGGCAAGAGGTGCAAGAGCTTGTGAAAGGTGCTTCCTCTCAGCTGAAGACCAGTGTCCCAACCTTGGAGTCCTAAGGTAGAGACCAGTTCTGCTGCATGCCAGATGTGTGCCCTTTGGCAGGCATGAAAGCTCTCTGTGCCTCAGTTTCCACTTCTGCAAAACCAGCACCACAATAACAATGCATGTCTTATAGGGTTGCTGCAAGAGCTCAACAGGATCTGGCATGCTAATGGTCCCAGTGGAACATTTGACACAGAAGAAGCTTGATAAATGCTATAGAAGGGAGAGAAGATAGAGTGTGAGGTCAAGACAAGGGGACAGAGCATCCCAGGTGATCTTTCCTGGCCTTGGGTGTCAATGAGCTGAAAATAGCTTGGGATGGAGGTTCACTGAGACTCCACAACGTGGCTGATAACATTGGTCTGGGGGCAGCTGACCCAGGCACAGCATTTTTTGGATAAAGTTGTTTGGCTAAAGGGAATAGAAGTTTAAGAAGAGGAGCAGGTTCCCAGAGGGATACTCCCTCCTTCTGCCAGAGCCCACAAACAGCACTCAACTTTTTAATGCTTCAAAGGCCAAAGGCCTTCCTAGTTGGGTGTGGGGAGAGAAGGATCTGTGGTCAGAACCGAAGGCTGGGCATGGAGACTTCTCTGCTCCTGGAAGCTGCCTGTTACATCACCTGAACACGTTTCTTAAGCATCATCCCTGGGCAAAGGGTGAGGCTGCCGGCAGTAGGGGCAGGATCTGGCAGCTCTCAAGTCATGTGATCTTGGGCATGTTGTTGGCCTCTCTGCCATTGTCATCTGGAAGATGGGATCATCATCACCCTACCTTCAGGGAGTGGTTGTGAGAATGAAAGGAGGTGATGGCTGAGCTCACCACGTGCCTTGTGCCCGGCCAGGTAAAGGAAGGGGTGATTGTAAGATGTCCACCTACATGACATGCCAACGGCCAGGTAGAGCTAGGCTAAACTTAGCTCTGCTAAGCTCTCCTAATGATTCTTTGGTGCCACCTTAACAGAAATTGCTTTGGAACCTCAGCTGGTCTGTAAACTGGGTAAGTCACCTCCCCATCCCCCCTAACCCTCCACCCTCCACTTCCCCACCCCCCACCCCTCGCCTTCGATGAGAATTAATTAGTAAACGTGGCTGTCAAATGTGGTTGATGTTATTATTAACTTAATGTGTTTGTTTAAAAGGGGAGGCAGGATTGCTCCAGTCTACGGCGTGTGAGCTGACAGCCAGCCAGCCAGGTTTGAGGGGAAATCCTGTAGATTGTTTCCACATGGGAGTTTACAACACGTATAATTAGTTGCAGCGGTGGAAGGCCTTGGAGGCGAGGGAGGATGGGTTCTGAGGGAGGATGGGTTCTGATGATGGATTTTGCAGTCCTTCATATAAAATGCTCAGGCGTTCCCTAAGGGGAGGAGTTATTGTTCAAGGGGGAGGATGCCCCAGAGGCCTGGCCTCCACCATGTGAAGCCAGTCACCCAGCAGCCTTCTTTACTGTCCAGGGGACTGAAGCACTGGGGGTGGGGGGTGGGGAAGGGTAGAGGCAAGGAGAACCGTGCACAGGGCACAGCCTGGACAGAGGCCACAGGCCCCCATATGTACACACATATGTGTCCACCTCCACGAGACCCCTGGGCTCCAGCACTCCACCTGCCTGTGCATGAGGCGCCTCTCAGGCAGAACTCCCAGGCTACTCTGGAAGATGCAGGGCGCTTCACCAACCTACTGCCTGCACCCAGATCAACTAAGTGTGTGCTACTTACACACCCTTAGCTGGGGCGAGTGAGGGTAGGAGAAGGCTGGTGCCGAGTGACTAGTGGGTAACGAACAACCCGAGTCTGCTAAGCTGTGCTGGCGTGTGAAGGTCAGCAAGCGATGTCTCTGCTCTGAATGGCCCTTTGGTGGATTCTGTGGCTTTGGTTTCACCCACCGCTCTTTCTTCTGTTTGCCGGGTCCCCATGTTTCCCAATCCTTTCCTCCCAGGCAGTATGGGGTGGTGGCTAAGAACGTGGACTCTGGAACCTGACTACTTGGGTTTAAATATTGGTGCAATCAGTTATTAGCTATGCAACCTTGGGTGAATTACTTAACCTTTCTGTGTGCTGGTTTCCCCATCTGTGGAATGGGGATGATGATGCCTTATGGGCTTTTTGTGGGGATTGAATGAGTTAACATTTGTAAAGCTTTTAGACCAATGCCTGCCTGGCTCATGATAAATGCTGGATAAATGCTAGTTAAGCAAATAAATCTTGTGGCCCTGAGCCAATGACAGAGAGTGGGCTGCTTTAGATTGCCCATATCTCTCTATCATGGCCTCTGCCCTGAGCCGTGTCAACATGCCTTCTAAGAACAGACCAGTGGACTTGCTATGCATTGGACATTCCATTTCATGCCCCACCCTACCCCGCCCCTTTTGTAGCTCCAAAGCACCGCTTGTATAGAAGCTGCCCTTCCCTGGGCTCATTATGGCTCTGTGAACCAAAAGGCCTCGCCTGGGTTCCCAAACCCGGTCGGCTGTGTGTTCTTTTTCATCAAGGAAGGAGAGTGCAGCCCCTGCCTGCATAGCTCCTCATTATGGATCTGCTTTCAAATAATGATTGCTGTCTTCAATCTAGGGGAGCACTATTCTTGTGGTATGTGGGACAGGCGTGCAGCGGAGTGCTGCATTCCTTCTGAGTTCTGCTCGGTGTCTTGAGTCTTTGAGGGCCTGTGGTTATCTGCTGCCCTTATTTTATATGGGGTCAGGTCAGAGTCTTTTATGCATCAATAAAGGATATTTATTGACCGTCTGGTCATTCTTTGCCTACTTCATCGTCATCCAGCTCAACATTTTTCAGTAATAAAGATAGAATACTGTTGAAAGAGAGTGGGAAATTAAGGGCTGGTATAAACCAGGAGGACAGATAAGTAATGGGCAACTGCCTTCTTGACACCTGAGCAGAACGTGGGCTTCAAAGTGCATGCAAGCGCGCATGTGCTAATCAGGGGTCTTTAAAAGATTCACACCCTTGACAGCACAATGTCACTTCTGGGAAACCATCCTAAGGAAATGCTATATAATTTGTAAAATGCTTTCTGCACAAAGATGTTCTTTACACCATTATTTATAAAAGGAAAAACCGGAAATAACTGAAATAGCTAGCCTTTGGGAAAAGGAGATGTAAAACTATGATTTCACTAGATTTCAGTGGTTTTCAGATTCGTGTGTGATTATGAGTCGCCTGAGAAGCTTATTAAAATGAGGGTTCCCAGCCTCAACCAGCGGAGATTCTGATTTACAGGGTCTGGGATGAGATCCAGAAATCTGCATTTCTAACATACCCAATATAATTCTGATGCAGATGGTCTGCCATTCACATCTGAGAAAACAGATCTACTTGATGGGAGATTTTGCAGTAATTTAAAATGACATTCACAGACAGATTATAGTAACATGGAGGAATGCTTTAGAAATTAAAAATATGCAAAATTGTGCATATCATTCTGTATCCAATTTTGAAATTCAACGACGTAAAACAAAGCAAAAATGTAAATAGAGGCAGTCTCAGGGTAGTAAGATTATGGTGATTTTCTTCTTTTTTCTACATTTCTGTATTTTCCAAAATTTCTCAAAGTGAGCATTATTTATTTATTTATTTTTAAACACTTGATTTGTGCTTAGTTTGCTCTTCTTTTTTTTTTTTTTTTTTTAATTTGCATATGGGCAGGAGGCACCAGGGATCGAACTCCAGACCTCCAGCATGGCAGGTCGGAACTCTGCCTGCTGAGCCAAAGCAGCTGCCCGAGCATTATTTTTATAATAAAAACTGTAAACTCTTACTTTTAAAACAGAAGTTGTCCTCATTGGAGCAAGTTAAATGACTTCCTACTGGTTACACTCCTTCCTGGGATTCATATACCCAGAGGTTTCACTTTATTTTCAGTCAGACTGAAGGGCCCACAAATAAAGCAATGCTGGGTTTCTTGTCAGAACATATGCTTGGAAGTTACCCACCCCCCCAGCTTCTCCTATATGACATTTGATCAACCTCTTTATTTAGGGAATGTGCGTTCAGCCCCTCAGCCATTGTTAAAAGCTTCCGCAGGAAGAGTTCTTAGCCTGCACTGGTCTGGCTGATTATTTTGTGTACCTGAACCGTCTTAATGAGGTTATCTAGGAGATTTTTAGATGATATTACAATTGGTAGAAGACGGTAAAGTTCTCTCTCAAGAAGCTGGAAGTCAGGAAAACAAAGTTGCTTTCTGAGAGATACATCACAAGGCAACAGATGGTAGATTTGGGAGCTGTGCAAAAGCACTTAGTTTAAAGCGGTTTTTTTTTTTTTTGCATGGGCAGGCCCCGGGAATCAAACCCGGTCTCCGGCATGGCAGGCGAGAGCTCTGCCTGCTGAGCCACCGCGGCTGGCCCTAAACTGTTTTTAATGGGTCTTAGCATGTAAAACAACTGTTGGAATGTGTCCGCTTGAAAATAAACAAGTTAGAGGCAACGGGGTTTGTTTCCACTGAGGCTGTGATCAAGAAGCACCTGTTCTGGCCCAGAGTTGCCACTTGTCTGGTCCTGGGGACAGATACCAGCCCCGGTGGGGCAGCCCGAGCGCGGCAGCTTCCCTTGCTTCTAGCCCGATCCCCGGTGGCCTCGCTGACTTTGCTGTCACGTGACCCGGGGGCGAGCTCAGCCGCCTCTCCGAGCCTCGCCTGCAGACCTGGGAATCCCAGGCCCTGTCCGCCTACCTCGTGGGCTGTTGTGAGATAAGGTAGTGAAGGCACTCTGTAAACTGCAAAGCCTTTGCCATCCCGGATGAACAGATGAACTGAGAGAGCCGGGCACATCCTCTGTCACGTTGCAGCAGTTGTCCCCGATGCTATCTCCGGAGACTGCAGCCTAAATCGGCCCCCGGATGAGGGCGAAGCAAGACTGGAAACTTCTCTCCGGGAACTTCTCTCCGGGCGCCACGTGTCGAAGAACCCTGGTGGGGAACTCTTTTGTAGATCAGACACCTTCCTTCAGGCCCACTGCCACAGTGGTTGAGACCTCCCCCCATTCTTCAAAAAGAAAAAACGTTCTGATGAAAGGGACCTGCGCTCCTTAGAAAACAGATCAAATCTGCCATAGGAAAACAAAAATTAAAAGCCCTCCATTCTCTACCTCTCTGTCTCCTTCCCATCACCCAAAGCCCCTCCCTCGAGGGAAGTATAATATTTTCCTGATGTTTTCTGTGCATATTCAAATATATGTGTGTATATTTAAAAAACACCGTATTTTGAGTCATACACTTTGAAAACTTATTTTTCTAACAATGTACTATTGTGGGCTTCTTTCAGTGTCAGTACTTATGGACTGATCTCAGCCTATTTTATTTTTAAACCACTATGCCATAAAACATATACTGTAAGTTCTTTAGTCTCTTCCTGATGGACATTTAGATTATTTCTAGTTTTTTAAAAAAGATGATAAACGGCTGCAAAGAAGATCCTTGCTCATTTCTCTTTGAGCACTTGTGTGAAGAGATCTCTGTAGAATAAATTTATTGGAGTGAAATTACTAGGCCAAAGGAGATATATGCACCTGGAAAGTTTTGATAGATTTTGTCAGGTCTTCTCAAAGATAAATAAAGGATTGCATCAATTTACACTCCCTCCAACAGTTTGTGAGAGTTCCTACTTTCCCACCTCCTTGCCAGAAGGGAGGATTGGGCCATTTTTGCCATGCGTTCTTGAAGATGTGGAGGCCAAATACCATTCTAAGACTGTATTCCGTCAATGTCTTCCCAGAGGTATTTAAAAGCATGATCACAAGGCTTTTTGGAGAGCAGCATCTGGGTCCAAGACAGTCCAACTCCGGGAAATTGTCAACAGATTTCCCAAGGAACCCTGTGAGTGCTGGGAGTTTATTTCAAGGGAACCAGAGCTTTCTACCTTAACCTATACATTGCACTAACTCACCGAAACTATACGTATCTACCTTTCTTTTCCTGTGTGTGTGTGTGTGTGTGGTGGGGGTGTATAAAAGAAATGAAGATGTGTTTGAGTATCCAACCAACACAGCACCCTTGAAACAGTTCTCTTGTTTTCTCTGTAGTTATCTCGTGGGTCACATCAGTTTTTCTGGTTCTCTAAATACCTTGTAAATAGTGCTTATAAGAGGCACCACTGTGAAATGCTTAGAGTCAATCAACTCCTTACGGGTGGGGAGGTAGCTTTGGACATACCTGGACTCCCCTAAGCTCGTTCAGTGCTGCTCTCCATGAGGCCCCGGCAGATGCTTGCTGCTGCCTGAGCCAATAGGCAGACCGAAGGCCTCACTAGGGCACTACTAGTAAGGCTGGGCCCCCAAAGCAGTGAGAGAAATGCAGCTTCAATAATGTTATCCAGAATTTTGATACGGAATTTAAAAACATCTAGGAAGAAGCAATTTTAACTTCTGTAGGCATGCAAGTTCTGGGTAATATTGGTTTATACTATTTTTATTTTAAATCGCATTGCAGAGAGTCCCATAATCTTCAGGGTTTGGGATGTCTAGAGGTATGAACTGGCTCCTCCGGTATCCGCCCACCCCAAATCATGGCCAGTTAACTGTGCTCTGAGGCTCTGGGGTTTCCCAGTCCTTCACGGAGCCCCTCCTGCTGGGATTCTAGAGAGGAAGCCCCATTTCAGCCATGTCTTCAGAATACCTACATTGCAGGATGGTGGAGGGGATTTTATATGTGCACATGCGTACAAGATAGATATGTATAGCTTCGGTGAGTTAGTGTAATTAATACAAGAAATATTAATTTCTTTCTCTCATTAGAAGTTACCTCTGAATCATGGATTAATAGACCAGCGCTGGAAAGACTTTAAGTCTTTAAGTCCGTTATTACTTTATATACAAAGCACTAGAGAAATAAGAAGAAAAAAGTTGTAAATTGGAATTTTAACATTTTCTCCTGCCCACAGCAGGTCTTCCATAGATTCTCATGGAGTTGAGTTGAATTGAATCAAATCACACTTGCAATCTTTCCAACTTTAGGTCAAATATGTGTAATTGATGATGGGGCAACATCTTTACTCCTTTCTGGAGCTACTTAATTTCTACCATTTTCATTACCTATTGAAAAATTCTGTCTTCGAGGTAAGAAAATAAAACTTTGCATTTCTACAATGTTCTAAGCATGGCGCCTGGTTTTACCTTCCCAACTGCACTAGGAATATTATTATTTTCTAGGAATAGTTTTAACAATTTCCTCTCGAGATCATGCTGGCAACAAGTAGCAGAGTCAGGACTCGAACACAGGTCTGCCTGACTCCAAACCTTGTTCTCCTTTCACTCACTACCTCGCGGCATCAGACCTTCTAGAGTACGCCCACTGCAGGCGGCCGGCTCATTACTGAATTTCAGGTTTGGGGATAAACAGAAAGGCCTGATACTGCATCTAGCAGGTTGACTTGGAGCTTTGCTCAGTTACAAAATATCAGGTGGCCCTGAAGCCGCAATCCCTGCTGCTGGGCAAAACTGTGTCATCCAGGCAACAGGATCTGGGCACACGGAGACAAAGAAGGCTTTGTCGCCGACGGGGGATGCAAATTTTGCAGTTTCCTCCATGGCCCTACTCTTCAGCGTCTACTGACAGCCTACTCCTTCTACCACTCCTTTCTTAGGAGAAGCCCACGCCCTTAATTCAGCCCCAAACGGCTCACTCTGCCGCTGCAGATCCCATTCTGTCGTGTGTTTGTTCGTTTGTCCATCCAGTAACTATTTCTTGTGGAGCCCGCTTCGTGCCACTCAAATCTGGGATGCGAGTGACGGAGTGGTAAAGAAGGAAGGCACTGTCCTTGCTTTCCAGAAGCTTGCAGGGTAGCAGGGCAGTGGCTATAAAGATGATAGTCACAGAGGTAACTTGTTAACCACAGCGCTGTGAGTGTGACAAAGGAGAAGGCGCTGTGGAAATCACACGCAGCGTGTACACTTAGGTCTGAAGGGTTAACTGAAGTTGGCCTGGTAAAGGGTTGGGAAAGAGTGTTTAATTGAATAAACACTTGCATCCCACCTTCCAGGCACAGTTTTAGCGCTTTACAAACCAGCTCATTTAATCCTCCTAACAACACTGTGAGCTGGGTACTATTATCATCCCCATTTTATAGATGAGGAAACTTGGCACAGAGAGGTTAAATGACTCGTCCGAAGTCGCCCAGCTAGGAAATGGCAGGGCCAGGATCCTGACTCATCCAGGGAGATGGGGCCTGCAGGGTATGAGTTTTGTTAGGGGAGAAGAGCATGCAGCAGCCCTGGGGGGCTCCCGCATTCAGGGTGCCCTCCACAAGCAGAATGAAAACAGTCGTCAGGCAGGCAGACGCGAGTCAGAGAGGTGCGTCCGGAGACGCGTGATGGGAAATGTTTCTAGAAGGAGGCAGTGATCGACTGGCTGACTGCTGCTAAGTCGGGAGGATCAAGACTGAGAACTGAAAAATGGATGTTGTTGTCACCCTTGAAACAGGAGCAGCATCAGTTGCCTGGTGGGGACAAAAGCCCAATTGTAAAGGGTTCAAGAAAAAATGGAAGGAGAGTTCATAGCGACGGTAATAATAAATAATTCTTTTGAGGGATTTTACTCCCAAAGAAGGCAGAAAAATAGGGTGGTAGCTAAAGCGGTGCTGTGGGTACA
>PVIY010050095.1:0-16379 GCA_004026745.1 Myrmecophaga tridactyla
ATAAAAATAACCTCCAGGATAACCTCTCGACTCTGTTTGGAATCTCTCAGCCATTGACACTTAGTCTCATTTCACTCTTCCCCCTTTTGGTCAAGAAGGTTCTCTCAATCCCTTGATGTTAATTCTCAG
The DNA here is from genome assembly GCA_004026745.1 of Myrmecophaga tridactyla. NCBI lineage: Eukaryota > Metazoa > Chordata > Mammalia > Pilosa > Myrmecophagidae > Myrmecophaga > Myrmecophaga tridactyla. The sequence continues at coordinate 130 of PVIY010050095.1, forward strand.
CTCATTCTAGAGTTTTTCTCAGTCCCTTGATGCTGAGTCTCAGCTCATTTCAGGATCTCTGTCCCACATTGCCAGGAAGGTCCACACCCCTGGGAGTCATGTCCCACACAGAGAGGGGGAGGGTGGTGAGACTGCTCGTCCTGTTGGCTGGAGAGAGAGGCCACATCTGAGCAAGAAAAGAGGCTCTCTTGGGGGTGACTCTTAGGCCCAAATTTCAAGTAGACTTGACCTATCCTTTGTGGGGTCAAGTTTCATATGAACAAATCCCAAGACTGCAGGCTCAGCCTATAGCTTTGGTTGTCCCCACTGCTTGTGAGAATATCAAGAATTCAACTTGGGGAAGTTGAATTTCTCCCCACTCTCACCATTCCCCAAAGGGGGCTTTGCAAATACTTTTCCACTCACTTGAATCACTCTGGGATTCATCGGGGCATCACTCTGGACAAACCAACAAAATCTCATGTCCTACCTGAGATTCCAAGTACTTATGGCATTCAATCAAACTATCTACATAAGTTATATTAGGAAATGCACTAGTCAAAATATAAATTGTGTAACAAATAAACATTTTTTGCTTTAGTCTCAACATAAGGTGACATTTTAAAATATTAATTACCATCTATTTTCAGCACCCTGCAATAATGACATTCCTTTGTTCTTCCTCATGCAAAAACATTTTAAAAATTTGTACATTGTACATTTCACTATTATTATACACTCTAGGCATTCCTAGATTATACCATCTCAATCTTTAACATCTTTCTTTCTGATTTCATTTATGTCCCCTGCCCCCCTCCCTCTATCATTCTCACATGCAGCTTCATTCAGTGTTTTAACATAATTATATTACAGTTAGGTAGTATTGTGCTGTCCATTTCTGAGTTTTTGTATCCAGTCCTGTTGCACAGTATGTATCCCTTCAGCTGCAAGTACCCAATATCTTACCCTATTTCTATCTCCTGATGATCTCTGTTACCAACGACACATTCCAAGTTTATTCACTAATGTCAGTTCATATCAGTGAGACCATACAGTATTTGTCCTTTAGTTTTTGGCTAGTCTCACTCAGCATAATGTTCTCAAGGTCCATCCATGTTGTTACATACTTCATAACTTTATTCTGTCTTACAGCTGCATAATATTCCATTGTATGTATATACCACAGTTTTTTTAGCCACTCAGCTGTTGATGGACATTTTGGCTGTTTCCATCTCCTTGCAATTGTAAATAATGCTGCTATAAACATTGGTGTGCAAATGTCTGTTTGTGTCTTTGCCCTTAAGTCCTCTGAGTAGATACCTAGCAGTGGTATTGCTGGGTCATATGGCAATTCTATATTCAGCTTTTTGAGGAACCGCCAACTGCCTTCCACAGTGGTTGCACCATTTGACATTCCCACCAACAGTGAATAAGTGTGCCTCTTTCTCCACATCCTCTCCAGCACTTGTCATTTTCTGTTTTGTTGATAATGGCCATTCTGGTGGGCCAGTCTATTATTAATACCTTGTATTGGTGTGTTACCTTTTTTACTTATGAAGAAGGCACATTTTTTATAATGGTACTATTAGTAATTACCCAGGGATTGATTTAAGTGTCCCTGTTTGTGTTGTATGGTTCCATGAATTTTTTAAAAATATTTATTCTAGTTCCATATATACAACCTCAAATTTCCCCTTTTAACCACATTCAATGTGTAATTCACTGCTGCTAATAGCATTCACGTTGTTGTGCTACCATTACCACCATCCATCACCAAATTTTTCCATCATCCCAAATAGAAAGTTTGTATATTCAAAGCATCTACTTCCTATCCCTACACCCTCCCCATACCCTGGTACCATATATTCTAGATTCTAACTCTATGAATTTGCTTAAAAGACAATATTTGTTTAGAGAAACAAAAATTGCTCTAAAAAGACAATATTTGTTCTTTTATATCTGGGTATTTCACTCAACTGATGTCTTCAATGTTCATCCATGTTATCACAGGTATCAGAACTCCATTCCTTTTTTACAGGTAAATAATGTTCATGTGTGCATGTCTTAGGTTCCCTAGGAAAACAGAATTTACAGTATATATGTATAGAATATGAGATTTTTAAATAAGATGACCTAGGGGATCTTCTTTATTCCAGGAAAACTCTTCTTTACCTCTGATGTATAGTAGCAGTCCTATTTTCCCTTGATAAGCAACATCAATCACACCAGCCAGTACAGAACTCCCTTCTTAGCCTGTTGATTCAGAGGCATGAAGAGCCCAAAGTGGCTGGGTGGCAGTTTTAACTTCCATTCAATGGGATCATTGTTGTGTCTCCTGGTGGAGGCACTCCTCCTTTTGGAACTAAGACTTGTAACCAGTTGAGCTTAAGGTTGCAGGGACAGGAAGCAATTTTTTTTCAGGGACAGGATCACTAGGGATAATAGTGAGTGCTGCAGTCCCATTCCACCCCTTGATTCCTGGACCTGTTAGTCCTGGCTATGGAACAAACAACAACATAGAGTGGACATGATTTACAGCATATACAACCTCCTGGAGAAAACTGTACCAGCCTTAAAGGTATTACCACCCAGTTGGCACCATAACTGAGTCTTCAAAAGGCCATTCCACCATTCTATCAATCCAACTACTTCAGGATAATGGTGAACATGGTAAGACCAGTGAAATCCATCAGCATTTTCCCATTCCTGTACTTCATTTGCTGCGGTGAGTTCCTTGAAAAGAAGCAATGCTGTGTGGTATCCCATCGTGGTGAATAAGGCATTCTGTAAGCCCATGAATTGTAGTTTTGGCAGAAGTATTGTGTGTAGGGAAGCAGACCCATATCCAGAGTATATGTCTATTGCAGTTAGAACAAAATGCTGCCCCTTCCATGATGGAAATGGTCCAATATAATCTTTACTTCTGGCACACTAAGCATTCTTTGCTTCTGGCACACTATGCATTCAGCAGTGGCTGTAGGCAAGTTGACCTTGGTGAGTGGAAATCCACATTGCTGAGCCCTTGTGTAACCTCCATCCCTATCACCATGACCACTTATTTCATGAGCCTATTGGGAATGACAGGAGTAGCTGGGGAAAGATGTTGACTGATATCCACAGAACAGGTCATCCAGTCTACTTGATTATTGAAATCTTCCTGTGCTAAAGTCACCCTCTGTTGTGCATTCATGTAGGACACAAATATCTTCATGTTTTGTCCATTCAGAAGGCCTAAGGACTTCTGTCATGATCAGGTTCATGTGTCAACTTGACCAAGTGATGGTACCCAGTTACCTGGTCAGGCAAGCACTAGCCTGTCTGTTGCTATGAGGAAATTTCACGGACTTAGATCATGACCATGTTGGCTGCATCCACAACATCCACACTGATTGCATCAGCAATCATCTAAGGGGAGTGTCTTCTGCAATGAGTGATGCTTAATCTAATCACCGGAAGCCTTTTAAGGAGGATTCAGAAGAGACACTCTTCCTACTTCAGCCAGCCAACCTCTCCTGAGAGTTTGTTGAGGACCTTCGTTGGAGCTTCATGGCCTGCCCTACAGACCCTGGGCTCTACTTCCCCATGGTTGTGTGAGACACTTTTATAAATTTTATATTTACAGATACTTCCTGCTGATTCTGTTTCTCTAGAGAACCCTAGCTAATACAACTTCTTTGCCATTTGGACATGATTTTCCAATTATGTTCCTTCTAAGTCCCTGACTATCGAGCCAAGCCATTGCCCATAACCCCTGAATCACTATGCAAATACAGCTCTGGCCATATCTCTTTCCAGGCAAAATGAGCAACCAGGTGCTCTGCTCAAAGTTCTGTCCACTGTGAGGAATTCCCTTCACCACTGTTCTTCAGGGATGTCCAATAAACGGACTCTAGTGCTGAACTTTCCTCTTTTGACTGGTACCTGTATATCATGTAATTTATAAACCAGGCCCAAATTTTCTCTCCCTCAGTCAATTGATGGTAAGGAACTCCCCAACAGATCATAGCTGCCTTGGAAAGAGAAGGTAATGTGGCAGGAGTGGGGGCCATGGGAATTTGGGCCACTTCAAAATACAACTTATTTACACCTTCAGGGCCCACTTGAGCCCTACCTAATATTACCACTTCCATTTAATGATGGAGTGCTCTGCACAGGCCCAGTTTCATAGCTTGGTCAGTCAGACAACACCCAGTTCATATTGGGCAACTCAGGTCTCTTGGTAAGTTGTTGCCCTATGGTTCAATATTCAGTCCCTACTAAGGCCCAAAAAGCTGGTTTTCAAGAGACAGTAGTTATTTGCAGATAACTGGCAAGGTTTTGCTCAAAAATCCTAAGGGTCTGCACTGTGAGTCTCCTATAGAGACCTGCCAAAGTCCAGACAGCATCTCTATTTGTCACTGACACTCTAACAACATTGGTTCTGCTGAATCATATGGTCCAAGTGGCAAAGCATTGATCATCTGACCTCCATAAGCCGCCCCTACACTGACTGGTGGACCATAATGACATTTTGGTGTCCTGGAATTAATATCACTTCCAAGTCAGTGTCTAATAATCCCTGAAATATCTGATCATTTCCTTTCTCCCAATACTTACTTTCCCTGGTAAAAGCCCTTAGATCCCTTTGGGGATGGCTAGGAGGAAGATTAATAGTATAAATTTTTGGCAGTGTAGCAGGGTCCTTCCCCAAGGGGACCCAGCCTTCCCTTCATTCAAGAGGCTCTGGTTTGTAGTCTGTCTCAAGTCTGGGAATTGACAAAGGGCCCAATCTCTGTTGCTGTAATTTAAGTTAGACTTTTATTCACTTGACCTAGAACTCTTCTGCTTATACAGATCAAGTGTGACGGTTTGAACCTGTATGTATGCCAGAAAAGATCATGCTCTTAAATTTAACCCATTCCTATGCATGTGGACCCATTTTAAGTAGGATCATTTGGTGAGTACGATCTTAAATTAAGATTTGAGCAACATCATTCAGGATAAAAGGGTAAAAGACAGAGATAAGATGCAGAAAAAAGATAGAGGAGCCAATAGAAAAAAGCCCGAGAGAAGCTCAGAGAGATAAGCCAAACAAGCTGAGAGAAAAGCAGGGAAACTCAGAGAGAAAAGTCAGGGAAGCTTAGCTTAGAGAGGACACACAGAAACAGAGAGGAAACCCCTCAAGCCATAAGCTGAAGCAATGAAACCTGAGAGAGAAGGGAGAGATCATGTGCCTGGCCATGTGAAGAGGAGATGAGGGTCATCAGTAGCCTGTCTTCAGGGAGAAAGCATCACCTGTTGCTGTCTTATTGTGGACATTTTTATGGCCTGAGAACTGTAAGCTTATCAGGTAATAAATCCTCATTATAAAAGCCACCCCAAGGTGGTGCAATGGTGGCTCAGAGGCAGAGTTCTCACCTGCCATGCCGGAGACCTGGGTTCAATTCCTGGTGCCTGCCCATACAGAAAAAAAAAAAAAATCCATCCCATTTCTAGTATACTGCATTTTGTCAGCTTTAGCGGTCTAAAACATCAAGTAAGAATTTATCGGACTGTCCATCTTTTTTTATTTTTATTTTTTTGCACCAGGAATCAAACTCTGGTCTCTGTCATGGCAGGCAAGAACTCTGCCTGCTGAGCCACCGTGGCCCACTCTGTCCATCTCTTTTAACCTAGGTATCCCATGTTCTACTAGGCACAGCCATAGGACCATGCAATCCAGACTATTTTGATAACTGCTTTGAGTGTGCTGTCCATTATGGTAGCCATGCCTCCCTTGTCTTTGGTGATTAAGCGCTGCCACTTGGTTTCTACCAAACTGGGATCTGTTTCCCCATTGTGTTTAAGGATCCAAGTTTGGCGAGAGCAGTTCCCACAGTAATATCTGGCCTACAGAGAAGAGCAATCACGGAGCTCTTCAGGGATGATGGAATCACTCTCAACAATTTATTCCTCACATTCCTGGTGAAGGTGTGTTGTCTGGACATTCCTGGGGCAGAAGAGCAAGCCTTACATGATAAATGCACTCTAACATTCTAATCTCTTGAAGCCTTTTGATCCCCTCATCTGCATTACACCACAGCAGTCCTGGCATTACAACTTCAGGCTATGTAGGCCACCTTTTGTTCCATGCTGCAGGCAACCCTCTAAACAAACTGTTAGAGCCCTTTCTATCCACTTAAGCTTCAACACTGAATCCAGAATCTCTGCTCAGCAGGCCCATGTCAATTAAAATTCAGCCTGATTCAACTTTATATTCTTTCACCATTATCCCACACTCTTAATATCAATTCCAATGCATGTTCCCCTGAGATATGTCTATATAAATTGCAAAAACCATGCAGTTCATTTGGTATGTAGTGCATCTCCTCATGGGCCACATTTTGTACCTCACCTTTTGGGGCCTGTTGGGACTACTGTCTAGTTAAAAGACTGGAGGAAAAGAGGGATGGTTGGGGTGGGTCATGAGAAGAATTAGCAGTGTCTTATTAGCCAACTACCTCAGGACATTCCATTACAGTTTCATCTGGTGAAATAGGATTAATCTCTTCTGACAGAAGTGTGAAGGCTGTTTCCTTAGAGGTAGTGGCTACAGGTTTATCAGGCACAGTAGGGTTAATCTCTTCAGGTGGAAGTTATATGGCTGATTCTTCAGGGCAGATTGGAGATTCGGTGGCTGATTCCTCAGGGCAGATCATTACAGATACATATGGTAAAGACTTAGTAGAGTCTAGGGTTTCAATATAGCCATCATTATTATTATCAACCCATGTGTCCCCATTCCAATTTTCAGGATCCCATTCTTTTCCAATCAATGCCCTCACTTTAACAGCAGACAACTTGCAAGATGAGAAATCAATATAAGTTGTTATTCAGCCATTCATACAATGAGACTTGTGTCTGGTTTTCAGAAATCTCAAGTCTGCAGCTACATGAAATAAGATTTCCTTTCAGGGCACACAGAAACTTTCACATCTTTCACGCAGGGCTTTAAGTTGGGAATTTGAAGGCTTGAACTTTTATTCCTTTTTTTTACAACTATAAGCAGCATTTTTAGGAACAACCAGCCAACATCATTATACCTTTTACATCACAAAACTCTGTTAAGTTGTCAAAACACTCTCACCCAGAGCCTTACGTCTTATAAGCATCTGAGTACCTGTATCCATGGGTGATATTTTGTGTATCTCTATTGCCAACTCACACCATGGACTATCAGTGTCATCTTCATTCTTGGGAAGAGTTATTAGTTATGTTAATTAAATCAGCTTAAAGAACCAATTCCCAAAACCTCAGAACCAATCAGAAATCTCACCCTTAAGATTCTTTTTCTCAAGAACCACTCCCAATACTCAAATCTGTATTAGTCAGGGTTCTCTAGAGAAATAAAACTGACAGGATATATATATATATATATATATATATATATATATACACACACACACACATATATATTATGTAAATATTATGAAATGTTTAAAAAAGAAATTGATTCATGCAATATGGGGATGGACAGGTTCAAACTCTATAGGGCAAGCCACAAGTGAGAAATCCCAATGAAGGTTTTTGATTAATTCCCCAGGAGAATTTGGCCATCTGAAGTCTCCCTTCTGACTGCTAATATTGTAAGGTCTTCAACTGGTTGGATAAGACTTTTCTCATTGTTGAAGACAATCTCCTTAGTTGATTGTAGATATAATTAGCCATAGATTCAGTCAAATGACTGATTATTTAAATCCAAGAAATATCTTCACAGTAACAATGTCAGTGCTTGATCAAACAACTAGATACTACAACCCAGCCAAGTTGACACTTGAACTTAACCATCATAGTGTATATACCAGATTTTGTTTATATGTTCATCAGTTGATAGACAAATGGGTTGCTTCCATCTATTGGCAATTGTGAATGATGCCACCATGAATAATAATATGCAAATATCTGTTCCAGTCCCTGCTTTCAGGTTTTTTTTTGATGTTTTTGGGATGTATACATAGAAGTGGGATTGTCAGGTCATATGGTAATTCTATAACCAACTTTCTGAGCAAACTGCCCAGCTGTTTACCATGGAAGCTGCACTATTTTCCTTTTCCACTGGCAATGAAAGAGTGTTCCTATTTCTCCACATCCTTTCCAACATTTGTAATTTTCTGCCTTGTTAAATAGTTGCCTTTCTAGTGAGTGTGAAATGGTATCTCATTGTGGTTTTGATCTACATTGTTCTAATGGTTAACAATTTTCATGTGATTTTTGGCCATTTATATATCTTCTTTGGAAAAATGTCTATTTAAGTCTTTTGCCCATTTAAAAATTTGATTGTTTATCTTTTTGTTGTTTAGTAGAAGGATTTCTTTATATATATTCTGTATATTAAACCCTTATTGGATATGTGTTTCCAAATATATTCTCCCATTATATATGTTGTTTTACTTTCATAATAAAGTCCTTTGATACAAAAAGTTTTTACATTTGATGAGATCCCACCTGTGCTGGTTTGAAAGGATGTATATCCCCTAGAAAAGCCATGTTTTAATCTAAATCCCATTTTGTAAAGGCAGAATAATCCCTATTCAATACTGTATATTTGAAACTGTAATCAGATCATCTCCCTGGAGATGTGATTTAATCAAGAGTGGTTGTTAGGCTGGATTAGGTGATGACATGTCTCCACCCATTTGGGTGGGTCTTGATAAATTTCTGGAGTCCTACAAAAAGAGGAAACATCTTGGAGAATGAAAGAGATTCAGAGAGAGCAGAGGAGAATGACATCACCACAAGAAGCAGAGTCCACCAGCCAGCGACCTTTGGAGATGAAGAAGGAAAATGCCTCCCGGGCAGCTTCATGAACTAGGAAGCCAGGAGAAGAAGCTAGCAGATGACACTCTGTTCACCATGTGCCTTTCTAGATGAGAGAGAAACTCTGACTGTATTTTCCATATGCCCTTCCACTTGAGAGAGAAACCCTGAACGTCATCAGCCTTCTTGAACCAATGTATCTTTCCCTGGATGACTTAGATTGGACATTTCTATAGACTTGTTTTAATTGGGACATTTTCTTGGCCTTAGAACTGGAAACTAGCAAACTAGAACACCACCTGTCTATTTTTTTCTTTTGTTGCTTCTGCTATGGATAAAAAGCCTAAGAAACTTTTGCCTAACAGAAGGTCCTGAAGATGTTTTTCTGTGTTCCCATCCAGGGGTTTTACAATTCTGGATCTTATATTTAGGTCTTTAATCCATTTCAACTTGCTCTGTTATGGTTTGAAGTAGGGATACACTTTCAACCTTTTGCAAGTGGAGATCCAATTTTTCTAGCACCATTTGTTCAAGAGACTATTCCTTTCTAATTGAGTAGTCATTGCTACCTTGTCAAAAATCAGTTGGCCATAAATATGGGGGTTGGTTTCTGAGCTCTTAATTCTATGCCATTGGTATATAGGTTCTTGTGCCAGTACCAGGCTGTTTTGATTATTATGGCCCTGTAATAAATTTAAGATCAGAGAGTGTGAGTCATCCAATTTCATTCTACTTTTGGAAGATGGTTTTGGCTATTCAGGGCCCCTTTCTTTTCTATATAAATTTGATGATTGCTTTTCCGTTTCTGCAAAGGAGGTTGTTGGAATTTTTATTGGGAGTGCATTGAATCTGTAAATTGCTTTAGGTGGTATTGACATTTTAATGATAGCCTTCCAATCCATGAACATAGCATTTCCTTCCATTTATTTAGGTCTTCTTTAATTTCTTTTAGCAATGTTTTGTAGTTTTCTGTGTACAAAGTCTTTACATCCTTGGTTAGATTTATTCCTAGACATTTTATTATTTAGTTACTACTGTGAATAGGATTTTTTCTTCTAATTGTTCACTGCTTGTGTATAGAAACACTGCTGATTTTTGGATGTTGCCCCTCTATCCTGCCATTTTGCTGAATTTGTTTATTAGCCCTAGGAGCTTTTTTGTGGATTTTTCACGATTTTCTGCACATCCACAAATAGGGAAAATTTTACTTCTTTCTTTCCAATTTGGATGCCTTTTATTCCTTTTTTTTTTTTTTTTTTTGCTGAATTGCTCTGGCAAGAACTTCTAGTGCAATGTTGAATAACAGTGGTGACAGTAGGCATCCTTGTCTTGTTCCTGATTTTAGAAGGAAAGCTTTTGTCTTTCACCATTAACTTGGATATCAGCTGTGGGTTTTTCATGTATGCCCTTTATCTTGATGAGAAAATTTCCTTCTATTTTTAATGTTTTAAGTTGCTGTATTTTGTCAAATGTCTTTTTGCATTAATAGAGATGATCATGCATTTTTTTCCTTCATTCTGTAAAGGTAGTGTATTATATTAATTGGTTTTCATATGTTGAGCCAACCTTGCATACCAGGGATGAGTTCCACTTAATTATGGTGTATAATTCCTTTAATGTGCTGTTTCATTTTGTTTGCTAGTAATTTTTTTTAGGAGTTTTACATCTATTATTCATAAGAGATATTGATCTATAGTTTCCTTGTGGTATCTTTATCTGGTTTTGGTATGAGGGTGATGTTGGTCTTGTAAGATGAGTTAGGGAGTTTTCCCTCCTTGTTTTGGTTTGCTAAAGCTGACAAAATGCCATATACCAGGAATGGCTGACTTTTAACTATGAGGATTTATTAGCTTACAAATTTATAGTCTAATGCCATCAAAATGTTCCAATTAAGCCATCAACGGGATGATACCTTCTCTGAAGACCAATTACCAGTGAGCTTGTGTTCCTCTGTTGGACAGTAAGGCAAATGGTGATGTTTGCTGGTCCTTCTTTCATAGGTTTCATAGCTTCAGCTTCTGGCTTCTCTGCTCTGCCTGTGACTTTTTCTCTAAACAAATCTGAGTGTTTCTCTCTATTTCATCTGTTGGCTTCTCTGTGGCTTTTATCCTTTTATAAAGGACTCCAGTAGGAGGATTAAAACCTACTTTGAATTGGGCGTGTCACATCTCATTCTCAACTGAAATAACTTAATCAAAAGGTCCCACTTACAATAGGTCTGTACCCACAGGGTCTTTTCGGGATTACATACAATTTCAAACTACCACACTCCTCTTCAATTTTTTGGAAGAGTTTGAGCAGAATTGGAATTAAGTTTTCTTGGAACATTTGGTAGAATTTTGCTGTGAAACGATCTGGTCCTGGATTTTTTTTTGTTTGGAGGTTTTGGATGACTGATTTAAACTATTTACTAGTAATTGGTTTGTTGAAATCTTCTGTTTCTTCTTCTTCTTTTTTTTTTTTTTTTTGACTTTTTATACATTTATTATTCCCCCGAGAGGGGTGCACCGTTCCTGGAAGTACTGCAATACCGGGTCAATGCGCGGAGTGGATGGAGCAAGCTCCTATTCCATCTCCCAACTCCAAAATTCCATTTAATATATTGTCCTCAGATAGAGGACGTATCAAATATTCTATTTCTTCTTGAGTCAATGTAGGCAGTTTGTGTATTTCCAAGAATTTGCCCATTTCCTCTAGGCTATCTAATTTATTGGCATACAATTGTTCTCAGTTTCCAGTTATAAACCTTTTTATTTCAGTGGGGTAGGTAATAATATCTCCCTTTCCATTTCTGATTTTCATGACTTATAGCCTCTTTCTTTTTTTTCTTTGCCTGTCTAGCTAAAGGTTCATTGATTTTGCTTTTCAAAAAACCAACTTTTGTTTTTTATTCTCTCTATTGGTTTTTAATTTTCTATATCATTTATCTCCCCTCTAATCTTTGTTATTTCCTTCTTTCTGCTTGCTTTGAGTTTATCTGGCTATCTTTTTCTAGTTCTTCTAATGAGGTTAGGTCTCTGCTATGAAGTTTTTCTTCTTTTTAATGTAAGGATTTAGAACTATAAAATTTTCTCTCAGCACTACCTTTCCTACATCACATAAGTTTTGGATGTTGCATTTTCATTTTCATCCACCTCAAGATACTAATTTTGCTTCTGATTTCCTTTTTAACCCATTGGTCATTTAAGAGGATGTTTTTTAGTTTCCACTTATTTGTGAATTTTCCCTTTCTCCCCCTGTTATTGATTTCTAGCTTCATTCTGTTATGGTCAGAGAAAAATACATGTATGATTTCAATATTTTTGAATTTATTGAGACTTGCTTTATGACTCAACATTTGGTCTATCCTGGATAATAATCTATGTGCACTCAAGAAGAATGTGTATTTTGTTTTTATTGTGTCAGTATTTCATATATGTCTCTTAGGTCTAGTTGGTTCAGTGTGTCATTGAAGTCCTTATTGATCTTCTAACTAGATGTTCTATCCAATACTGAGAATGGTGTGTTAAAATTTCCTACTATTTATGTAGAACCATCAATTTCTCCCTTCAAATCTATCATATTTGCTTCATATATGTTAGGGCTCTGCTGTTAGGTGCATAAATACTTATAATTGTTCCATCTTCTTGTTCAGTTCAGCCTTTCATCAGTATTGAGTGGCTATCTTTGTCCCTTATAACTATTTTAAAGTCTATTTTATCTGATATTCCTATAGCTACCCCAGCTCTCTTTTGTTTATTACTTACATGGTATATATTTTTCCATCCTTTCACTTTCAACCTACATATGTCTTTGATTTTCAGGTGGGTCATCTGTAAGTTAGCATATGGTTGTGTTATGCTTTTTTTTTTTTTTACCCATTTTGCCAATCTTTGCCTTTTGACTGGAGTGTTTAGCCCATTAACATTTAAATTAACTATTGACAATGCAGGACTTTCTTACTATCATCTACTGTTTTACTAGTTAATCTTTGTAAGTAGTATACCTCTTTTGTCCCTCAATTCTTTGATTAATGTGTACTTTCATATGTATTTGCTTTTAAAAAAAATTGTAACATATTGAGTTTCTTCTCATTTCTTTCTGGATATATTTTTCATATATTTTCATTGTATTACCTTGAGGTTAAAATTTAGCAGCCTAAATATATAATAATTATATTTGATTAGATACCAACTTGACTTCAATACCATATACATATACTGTTCTATATCCATCTATCCTCCACCTTTTTTTAGACATTTTTAAATTTGAAATATAACATTATATACAAAGAAAAGAAAGAAAAAGCAATAATTTTCAAAGTATACTTCAACCAGTAGTTACAGAACAGATTTCAGAGTTTGTTAGTGATTACCATTCCACTATTTCCTGCTCTAAAACACTGGAGGCTAGAATAAATATCACCTACTATATTTGATTAAAGGCAGAGAGTTTTATTATGTCTAGAACCTAAATTTCTCCTAACACACAATCTAAATCAACTTTGTCTGGGCAGCTCATTTAAACAACACAGACTCCTAGGGTCCAGAACAGGAAGAAAGCCTTGTAATTTTGTATAACTTAATGTAATACCAGGATACAACTCAGACTATGATGGGCTGATAATTCAAAAGTATTGATAGAGTCCTTTGAAGATCTGAAGGAAAAAAAATAGAACTATTAAACTTTTCCCATCTGGGAAACTCTGGGTACCCTCTCAACCACTGGAGACTCACAAGAAAACAGGCCAAGCCCTTGATTTTGAGTCTTGCCCTTATTTCTGTAGTGGAGAAGCTAAGACTACCTATAATGAGGCCTAAGAGTTACTTTCAGGAAACCTCCTTTTGTTGCTCAGATGTGGCCTTTCTCTAAGCCCAACTCTGCAAGGAAAATCTTTACCCTCCCCAATATGTGGGACATGACATTCATGGGTGAAAGTCTCCCTGACAAAGTGAGGTATGGCTCCAGGGGATGAGTCTGGCCCTTGCCCTGTGGCAATACCTTCCTGACCTCCCAAAACATATTTTTTGTACTTGTTACAAATTATATGTTTGTACATTGTATGTTTGAAACCATTGATTTATCAATTTAACATTACTTTTTATGCATTTGCATTTTAGCACCTGTCAGAAGTAAGAAGTGGATTTACATATTAAAAAATACATTATAATTGCCCTGGCATTTCTAATTATCCAAATGCTTATCTTTACCAGAGGACTTTATTTCTTTATGCTACTTCAACCCACTGCCTACCATCCTTTAATTTCAGTCTGAACAACTCCATTTAGTATTGCTTACAGGGCAGATCTAGTGCTGATGAACTCCCTCAGCCTTTGTTTATTTGGGAATGTCTTAAACTCTCCTTCATTTTTGAAAGAAACTCTCTCTGCATATGAAATTATTGGTTGGCAGTTGTTTTCTCTTATCACTATTAAGTATTTCAACTTATTGCCCTCTTCCTTCCCTGGCGTCTTATGAGAAATCAGCACTTCATTCAATTGGGTCTCTGTTGTACATAACACATTGCTTTTCTTTTGTAGCTTCCAGAATTCTCCCCTTGGCTTTGTATTCAATAGCTTAGTTAGCACATGATAGAAGCATGTTTTTCTTCAAGTTTTTCCTGTTTGGTGTTCTCTGGAATTTTGCATGTGCATATTCACATTTTTGTTATGTTTGGAAAGTTCTGTCATTATTTCTTTGAAAAATCTTCCTGTTCCTTTCTCTTTTTCTTCTCCTTTTGGGACACTCATAATGTGTATATTGATATGCTTGGTGGTGTCCCAGTAGTTTCTTAAGCTGTTTTAGCTTTTTATAATTATTTTTCCTTTCTACTCTGTTGTAGTTAGATTCAGTTGTCAACTTAGCCAGGTGAGGGTACCTAGTTCTGTTGCTGTGGACATGAGCCAATGGTATGTGAACCTCATCAATTGCTGATTACATCTGCAGTTGGCTAGGAGGCATGCCTGCTGCAATGAATGATGTTTGACTTAATTGGCTGGTGCTTAAATGAGAGACCGCAATGTAGCACAGTCCAAGCAGTTCAGCATACCTCATCTCAGCACTCGCAGCTCAGCCTAGGCCTTTGGAGATGCAGAAATAAATCACCCCAGGGAAAGTTGTTAGAACCCAGAGGCCTGGAGAGAAGGCCAACAGAGATTGTCCTGTGCCTTCCCATGTAAGAAAGAACCTCAGATGAAAGTTAGCTGCCTTTCCTCTGAAGAAGTAATGAAATAAATCCCCTTTTATTAAAAGCCAATCCATCTCTGGTGTGTTGCATTCCAGCTGCTGGCAAACTAGAACATACTCCTTATCATAATTCATTTCCATTTTCTTGTCTCCAAGTTCACAGATTCTGTCTTCTACCAGTCCCAATCTGCTGTTGAAATCCTCCAGGTAATTTTTCATTTCAGTTATTGTGATATTCAGCTCCAGTAGCTCTGTCTGATCCCTTTTAAAATTTCCTAACTCTTTATTGAGATTCTTATATTATTCATTCATTGTTTACCTGATATCCCTTAATTCTTTCTATTTTCCTTCATGTCCCTTAGCATATTGATTATTTTCCTGATACCTTTTAGTTCTTTTCCTGTATTTTCTTTAATCTCCTTGAAAATATTGAAGATCATATTCTTCTTTATTGATGCCTTCTGAATTTTTATCCTCTTCCCTTTGGACAGGCCATCATTTCCTGTTTATTTGTCTTGTAATATTTTGTTTTACACTGTACATTGTAATACTTTAAAATGTTAATGCTGGGATTTAGCCCTGTGGTGTCTGTTTCTTGAGTTTGTTCCAGCTAATGCTATGGCAAAGATTTTCTGGAGTGTCAGGAGCTAATGAAACCAAGAAAACATGAACAAAAATACCTTTTATCCTCTTTTCATTGGCTTTGCATTGCCTGGCATTACTCCTCAGAGTACAGTCCTCCTTTCAGGAAGGTCAGCTGAAGGTGAATGCAAAGTGCAGGGTCCTCCCTGTCTTCTTGGGCCTGTGTCTTGTCTTGGACTTGTGCTTGCTAGTGGCTTTATGAGTTCCCCTATTAATAGGAGTTTGAAAGCCCCCTCTACATCCTGGGAAACAGACCTTTTCCCTCTCCCAGGTGTTTCACTGCTGGACTAAAAGCAGGTAAGCCTTTAACCTATGTCATCAGCCTCAAATGTTTCTTACACTGTCTTTGTTGTTTCAAGCTGCTTTTGCCTGAAGAGCAAGTTCTTGGATGGGGAAACAGAAGAGAGGAGTTTTTCAATTCAGTCTTTCCAGTGGAAACAAGGTCAATAACCCACAAAGGGAGTAACAGCCAGCTCCAAACTGCCCTTGGAATGGGTTGAAGGAGGGGTCAGGAAGGGTATCTTCTTCTTCAGCTTTCTGTAACTGTGCTTTCTTGACCTGTCCAGCAAATTCAGACTTTCAGCTGTCCTCCCCAGCTTTGAAGAAGCCTATCATCTTTAAGTCTCCTCTGTTGCTTTTGCTAGGGGGAGTTGAGATAATGGCTGCCCTCTGAGCTGGTACCCCACTGT
>PVIY010050096.1:0-16380 GCA_004026745.1 Myrmecophaga tridactyla
GGAGCAGTTGCGGTCTCCAAGCCCTCCGGCCGGAAGACGGCTTCCTGCTGCTTCCCGGGTCCTCCCTGCGGACGGAGGGTGGCCTCTGCGGCGCTCACACCTGGGGCCAGCAGCGCAGCGTCCTTCCTCGGGGTCGTCCTCCAGAGTCCACCCCTTTCTCTCTGCATTTATCTCTTTTTTCAGCTTGATGCTTCCATCTGACATAAGACAAAAGGAAACCTTTCATCTTCCGCGTGAGTCCTTCTCCATCTGAACACTTTCTCACTGGAGGATTGGTTTAAGAGCGAAAAACAAAAAGTCCCCACACACTTAGGAAAAGAAAACAATGGTAACAAAGACCAGCAGAGCTGGTGTCACCTGCCTTATCGGTCAGTGACAGCCTGCTTCAGCGAAGGTCACTCTGACGGCCAGCCGACCAGAGACGCCCGGAGGCTTTAAAAGTTGGCCCAGCAGCAGCAGCTCCTCTTCAGGGAACAGGCCTCCAAGCGACCTCACCCATGCCTGCTCCTCACGCCTCAGCTGCCTCAGCTGGACACCAACCCATCCTCACCCCTAAAGCCAATACCCCTAGACAAACGCTTTCCCAGAACCCTATATAAAAGTAGCTTTTTTTTTCTTATTGAGCCTTTGTCTTACTGGTAAAACTCCGTTCCTGAAGAAAGCAGTGACTTGAGTTGGTTTCTCGTTTCAGGTTTAGGTGGCGGTGCCTTATCCGTGCACAGCGTCTCCTGAGACGTTTCCCAGCCAAACCCCTGTCCTGGCACCAAGAGCCCTGAACGGCGCTGGGCGCAGCTCCTGGTGATTCCGGGTGCTGGCCTGTGCTCTGCCCACAATTGCGGCACGATTCAGGAAAATCTATTTCTTCTACGAGCATGTTTCCTTACCTGTGAAACAAGAGCGTTGGACTCCACGACTCTTAAATATCGTTTGATTCAGTTTCTTGGAAAACCCTGAATGATTAAAGTTTTTTCTACTGCATATTTGTTTATAATTCTTAATATCAGCATATATCAAAAGTAACAGCAGTGCCTGAATATACTGAGCACTTATTATACGCCAGACACTGTTCTAATAAGTCCATTACACTTTTATGTATGTATGCTTTCTATTTATTAGAATAATTTATTCATCATTTAATTATCACAAAACCCTTTAAAGGAAGGAGCTGTTATTCCTTCCTACTTTACAGATGAAGAAACTGAAACACAAGGTAAGAAATTTGCCAAAAGGCACACAGATAATAAGCATAATTCAAGTCAAGTAGTCTACATTCACAGTCAAAATTGTTTTGTTTTGTTTTGTTTTGTATGCTGTATGGTAGGGTCACATTTCATTATTTTTCCATAAGAATATCCCCTTATTGCAGCACCATTTGTTGAATTTTTGCTTGGTTTGAGGTGTTTTTCGTTTGTTTGTTTTTGCTTGTTTGTCTGGGAAGTACATGGGCGGGGAATCACAGCCAGATTTTGATTAAAAAAAAAACAACCTTTAAGCACAGAAATAAAGAACAGTGCTTAACTACTTATGTTGTACAACAATGCGGTCAGTTTTTCTAGAATTTCTTCCTTTTGAATCCATTCTTCTATTGTTCCCAGCTTTCTTCCCAAAGAATTAATATACTTGATACTCATTTTGATCATAAATTCACAAGGTTTTTAATTTTATATAATATAGTTTCCCTCTTTAAATATCTGATAAATTTAATAAACGCATTCTTAAATCAAATAAGATTCATTTTATTATATTGATGTGTATATATGTAGGCATACGTCTCTATAAACACTGACCTCCAAATCTAGTTGCAAAGAGAATGAACTGAGAAAAATATTAGCATTTCTACATTCCTTTTCCCAATCCCTCAAGCAATAGTTTAATATGTCATGCAATTCATTTTGAAATAGATTCGCTTTACTTTCTACTCTTTCTGGCTGAAGGAACAGGAAGTGTAGTTAGTTTTTAATAAATGGCGCTGATAATATAGAAGGAAAAAAATCAGTTCTGTCCAATAAAATCTCCAATCATGTTTGAAGCACAGTACTCTCCTCCAAGTCACACCATTTTTTTCAATATAAAGGGATTTTTGAGAATAGCAAAAGAAGTTTAGTAAGATCAGAACATTCTGGCCCCCTCCTGCATCCAGCCTTATTTATAAATTTAGCTTGCTGCTTTGAGTGTTTCAGAGAAATCTTCAGAGGACATACTAACACATTCTCTCAAATGAATTATATAATAGGGCAGTTCCACTCATAGAAAAAAACTTATTCATTTTTACAGAGGGGAATTAAACACCCTAATATAATAACTGAAATATTTTTACTTCTTCCTAATTTCTGTCCATTTCCAACTTGATTACCTGCATTTATTCTTTTAAACTTCAAAGAAGGCTGCTACTCAGTACTATTCCAAACATTTTCCCTCCTGTGGCAACACAAAGGCCAACTAAATGTAAAATTACTCTAAGCAAGCAAGGAGCACAACGCATTTGAAATAGAAATTATTTCCCAGAGGACTTTATGAAACTGAAATTTACCATGATATGCCTTGCAGAATGATGTCAGATGACCTCATTGTCTTACATATTTTAGAACAGTGAGGCTAGCACATAATGGAAGGCCAGGTTTGTACATACCAAAACAGCTTTTGCATTTCTGAGTAAGTCAATCCAAATGAAGAACCGTATTTCCTTGAGTCAAAGTTGCCACTTAATGTGAGATACATCCCAACTTCAGGTGTGGTAAAATATGAAAAAAGTGAACATTAAAATCAGCGAAATATGGTATATCGAATTCCACAAAACAGTGCAGATCTCTGAAATGGTTAGGACAAGCATTGAACGTACAAAATGTTTTTGTCCCTTAGATCACTGTTGGGATGACTTCTTGGCCTATTAGGAACTTATTCCATGGTTCTCCATACTTAGAAGAGCTGTACAATAGTTGGGCAATAGCAATTATTATTTCTATTTTTTTATGAGCCTCATGAGTGACTCGTATCACATTTCTCCTATTGAATTGACTTTAAAAAATGCAAGAACCCTTCATTTGCCCTGGTGTCATCTGACCACCTCTGTCGGCAAGTCAGCATGTCTTGTGAACTGAACCCCTTCCTCTTTCTTTTGGCCTAAACCTCTATTTTCCTCTTTATTTTTTCTCTCATAGCATTTTATGTCTTTGATAAGCCATCTTACATCTTTCTTTGCTACAAGAGATACAAACAAATCAAGACATGCACACTAAGAGCACATTTTACTCACGATGAGCTGTAAATTTATGAAGAAGTCTCTAGCTCAGAACATCAGAAGTGAGTAGGATAAAAATATAGGCTGCCATGAAAATGGAAACTAATGTTCCTTTTCCTTTCCTTTTCTATCACTTTCTATCTCCTTTTCCCTGGACCACTCACTTTAAAATGGTAGCAAAAAGTCTATTTCTTAAGATGTTAATAGGTGTCATGGGAGAATTAATTGAATTTGTTTCAGTAGCTAGAGAATAAAAAGCATGCTAAATTGTTTTAAAAATGCTTCCTATAAGAAAAATAATCCTTAGAACTCTAGGATTCTCTGAATGTAAACAATTTTGTCAGCATACAAATCACAGAATCATAGAAATTATTTCTGTATGAAAACTCAAAATAATCTATATTATAATTGGTATTTCACATTGACCTGAAAAACTATGAACTCAAATAGCATCACATATAACTATTATTGTCTATCAATAATGTACTATCTAAATTCAATACATTATTTAATTTAATCCTCACATCAAACTTAAAATTATTATTATCCTTATTTCACAACCAAAGAGGCAAAAGTTTTGAGAAATTAAGCAAAATGCCCAAGCTCATGTAGGTACTGAGTAACTTAACAAAAATTCAAGCTCAGACCCATCTACCCAAAATCTGCATTATTTCTTCCTCAACAGAATAAACCAACACTAGGATGGTGTTATGACTTCTAGGAGGAATCTCCACCTTCTTGGGAAATACATATTAAAGCATAAAATGATTTGTTTTATGATTTGACTGGCAGAGCTTGGAAATTCTGTGGATGACATGATGCTTGTAACATTAAAAAATTTCCTGGGCCAAATTCTCAAGCTCAATTCAGAAAGTCAAAAATGTTTGAAGCTGAATTTTGTTAGTGTCCTTCCAGCAAAATCCACATGGATTAATGGTTGAAAAGCAAGAGAGAGGGGGAGATGGGAGAGAAAACCATCAACAGATTTGGGGTACATCAGATTTCAACTGACCGTAGCCCTGTCTCTGGAATCACCCTGCACATGTCCATATGGGGCAAAGGGGATGAGATTATTACTTACCTTGAAACACGTTTATTATGAAGTATCTTGCACATGCATAAAATAATATTAAAAGTCCCTCCTGTATCCATCTGGCACATTAAGAAATACGCTGTGGGGCAGGCCACGGTGGCTCAGGAGGCAAGAACACTTGCCTGCCATGCCAGAGGACCCGGGTTCGATTCCCGGTGCCTGCCCATGTATAAAAAATTTTAAAAATTAAAAAAAAAAAAGAAATACGGTGTGGCCAAAGCAGTCACAAACACTGTTGGAGTTTCTGTGGAAAGTCGGGATTCCGTTTTACCCTTAGGATGGCAGCTCCGGTCTCTGCTCTTCAAATCTAATGCCTGTCCTGAATTTTGTGATTTCCTTCATAGTTTTAGCAAAGAAATGAATAAATCTAAATAACATATAGCGGACACTACATTATTGTAATTTTGCATAGAATTTTATAAATTTTTGTGAAATTTTGGTTAAATTTTGCGTATACTGTTGTGGTAGGCCACTTCCAACTGACCCCACTGACCTTCACCTCTGGACAGTCACATCTTTGTGAAAGTCCCTGCCCTTGAGGGTGATTTGCTTCTGAAGAATAGAATACAGCAATAGTGATGGGATGCGCCACTTCGAGGCCAGATTACCAAAGAGTGTGACTTCCAGCCTGCCGGACCCTCTCACCTGCTTGCACTAGCTCTTGACTTCTTGTGTGCTTGCTGTGATAAAGCATGTTGTTAGGCATCTATGGAGAGACTCACATAGCAAAGAAAGCTCAGTGGGGCTTAGTAGTTTAGGACATTCATTCACCAGAATCCACCCAAATGTCTCCATTCCAGTTGTCATATTCCCTCTCTTTCCTTAGCAATATCCTGACTTTCACATGTAAGTCCTGAAAAGGGCTGTAATTCAATAACCCTCGGGAACAGACCCATGTCTGATTTTTGTCTATGTCGGCCCTAAAGCTGCATTGGTTAAAAGATCCTTTGCAGTAGGGCATAGGCACTCTGACACTCTGACTACCTCAACGGCAGAAAATTTTAAACACTTAGTTTGTCCTAAGTACTGTCAGAAATGTTCAGCCCATCACATGGTTTTGTATTCTTCATTCCTATTAAAATGCAGCAGTCAAGTCTCCTGGGGAACATTATGGGAAGACGGCAGAGTAGTTGCCTCCAGGATTCAATTCTTTCACAAGAACAACTATTAAACAGGCAGGAGCTGTCGGAAACAACTATTTTGAAATTCTGGAGGTCAGTAGAGCCCTGTACAGCTGACATGGAAGAGCAGGAGGAAGAGGCCAGTAAATTATGGCAAAGACCCCTTAATTGCTCCTTCTGTTGTTTCCGGCACCCATCTCCCACTCTCATGGCACGCTACTGTAGAATCCAGCCCCCGGCTAGCTCCCCGGTGACCGAAATGGACATAAAAATCCTCTTCCCCAAGACCAGGGGAAATCATAACTGCCAAAAATGACTTTTAATAAATGGTTGCAGATCTCCGGGGACTGGTTCCAGAGGTGGTCACTGTTCCAACCTGTCTGGGACAAAGGTTGTGGAGGAGAAGACTTAAACACAGTGTGCTTTCTCAAGGCTGCCTGGGACAAGTCCAAGGCCTACATTTACTGGGGGGGGGTGGGAGGGGGTGTGTCAAGAAAGCTCAGCTGTGGGGATCCACCAGAGAAGTTGGGTACCATTCCTGATCCCCTCCCTAGGGCACTGTGGATCCAGCCCATGCCCTCTTGGTAGATTCCTGCCCCTGTTTTCATCTGGGAAGGACTGACCTGGGAAACTCCTCTCTGGCTTGCCCTCCCTGCCAGAATTTGCCCTGTGGGTAAAAGGAGTTTGAGACACCAGAAAATCTATAGAAGCTAATAACCTGGGCAAAGGCATGCCTGCTTTAAACACCAAGAAGAAAGTGTGTCTCCCGGGAAATAGAGGGGATATATGACTCTTATAAATAGGGGAACTTTAAAATAACTAACAAGCAGAAGCCCAGGGCAAGAAATATGCCCAGAAAACACAATCACGACCCCGCACACTGGGTTTGCTTTGGACAGACGTTCCTGATAGGAGGGCTGAAGCTCAAAACACCTGTTTTATCACCAGCTAGTTATAAAATAAAGAAGCAGACATCTAGGGAAATAAGTCCAAGAGTAAACAGTCTAAAATATTTAAATGTTCAGTGTGCAACAAAAAGTACAAGACAAACAAAGAAGCAGGAAATGATGGTGCATCCAAAAGAAGAGAATAAAAATCCAAAAAACACCAGTGAATAAGATCAGAATGTGGACATGCAAAAGCCTTTAAAAAAATTTTTTAATGCTCAAGAAGCTTGTGAAGCTTATTTATGAAGTGGAGAAGTTAAGCCTACCAATAGCTATGCCTAAAAGTTACTTCTGGAGGACCGCTTTTATTGCTCAGATGTAGCTTCTCTAAGCCCAACTCTCCAAGTAAAATAATTGCCCCCCCCCCCATGTGGGACGTGACATCCAAGGGTGAAGGTCTCCTTGGCAGCATGTGACATGACTGCAAGGGATGAGCCTGGCCCTGGCACTGTGGGATCGACAATGCCTACCTGACCAAAAGGGGAAAAAGAGTTGTGGGAAAATGAGGTATCAGAATGAGGTCGAGAGTTTCAAATAGAGTCGAGAGGCTACTCTGGAGGCTACTCTTACACAAGCTAAATATTGATATCGCTATTTATCACGGTTTGCAAAACCCCAACCAAGACCGTTCCAGCCAATCCTAAAGAACACCTAGGGCTCTATCTGACATTCCACAAAGATTCCATGCACTATAATAACTTTCCAGAATCCCACAACCTCCAGATGGGTTCCGAGGCCAGGTAAGTCCTGAAACCCAGAGGCCCAGCCTCTCCAGAATATCAACTAGTTCCATCCCCCTATCCCATATTATCAACCGTCCTTCCAACATGAGAAAGTTGGAATGGTCATGGCCCAAATATCCTAAAGATTGGGAGAAAGGTCAAAGGAGAAGGAGGAGCTACAACAGAGAAGACAGGATTTAACAAATGAGTATGACTGCTGAATCATTATATTGATATTTCTGTTGATTTCCAGTGTCTTAGAGCAGCTAGAAGGAAAAACCTAGAATTGTGAAACTGTAACCCATACCAAACTCTGAAATCTGATCTATAACTAATTGCTGGAGTGTGCTTTGAAATTTGTTGCTTTTTGTATATACGTTATTTTTCACAATTTAAAAAAATCTTAAAAAGATGAAGGAAAGTACATAGAAAGAACTAAAGGATACCAGGAAAATGATGAATTAGAATCTCAGTAAAGAAATAGAAATTTTTAAAAAAACCAAACAGAACTACTAGAGTTGAAGACCACAATAGGTGAAATGAAAAATTCCAGAGGGTTTCAACAGCAGATTGGAGCTGGTAGATAAAAGAATCAGCAAACTGTAAGGTAAGACCATTGAAATGAGTCAGGCTAAGGAGCAGAAAGGAAAAAGAATTATAAAAAGAAAAAAATAGCCAAAACACCTGTGGAACACCACCAAGCATACCAATATGCACATTACCAGAGTCCAGAAGGAAAAGAAAGAGAAAAGGGCAGAAAGAATATTCAGAAAATAATGAAAAAGAACTTCCCAAACTTAACAAAAGGCATGAATATGCACATCCAAAAGCCCAGAGAATACTAAACAGGATGAAAAAGCAGAGAAAAACACCCCTAATATATAAACCATAAAATTGAATGCAAAGGGCAAGGTGAGATTTCCAAAACATGCAAGAGGAAAACAACATGTTCTGGACAAGAAAGTTGCAATCAGATTGAGTGCCAACTCCTCATCAGAAACCATGGAGGCAAGAAGGCAGTGGGCTGAAATCCCTAAAGTGCTGAAGGAAACAATCACCAAGTGAAAAAATTACATACAATTGGACTTTCTTTCAAAAATATGGGGGAGATTGAGACACCCCCAGATAAGCTGCTTACTGCTAGATAACACCATAATCAAGGCTGGAGGTTGTTCCTCAGACTGAAGGAAAGGACACAAAACAGTGGTTCAAATCAGCATAAAGAAATCAAGACCTCCAGTAAAAGTAACCATACATGTAATTATAAGTTCCAGTATTATTGGGTTGTATTGTTTGGTATATAATTTGATTTGTTATCTTCTAAAGCTGCTGAAATGTAAGTGCATAAAAAGCAATGACAAATACATGGCTTTGGACATGTAGTGTACAAAGATATCAATGGTAACAAGTACCAAAAAATGGGGCTGAAAGGCATAGGAAAAGTATATGTGTATGCTGTAGAAGTCAAGTTGGTATCAAACCAAATATGATTATTATTTATTTAAGATGTTAAATTTTAACACCATTGTAACCACAAAGAATATATATGAAAATATATCCAGATAGAAAAGAGAAGGCACTCAATATATGGTACAATGCAAAAAAAAAAAAGTCAAGTAAATATAAAAGTAGGCATTAATGTAAGAATTGAGGGGAAAAAAGGTATAAGATTTACCAAGATTGAATGGAAAAATTGCAGAAGAAAGTCCGGCATTATCAGTACTGACTTTAAGTGTAAATAGATTAAACTGTCCACTCAAAAGGCAGACATTAGCAGAATGGATTAAAAAAAAAAGCATGGCCCAATTATAAGCTATCTGCAAGAGATTCAACTTAAATTCAAGGATTCAAGTAGGTTGAAAATGAAAGGATAGGGAAAATATATATATATACCATGCAAGTAGTAACCAAAACAAAGCTGGGGTAGCTATCCAAATATCAGATAAAATAGACTTTAAGTCAAAAATTGTTATGAGGGACAAAGATGACCATTATATACTAAGAAAGTGGTCAATTCAACAAGGAGATGTTACAATTATAAATATATATGCACCTAAAAGCAGAGCCCTAACATATATGAAGCAAATAGTGACAGATTTGGAGGAAGAAGTTGATGGTTCTACATTAACAGTAGGAGACTTGAAGTAATAGATAGAACATCTAGTCAGATGATCAAAAAGGATATATAAGGCTTGACTAATGCTCTAAACCAATTAGACCAAACAGACATATATAGAACACTCCACCCAATCTCAACATTAGGCACATTCTTCTCAAGAGAGCATGGATCATTCTTCAGGAAAGGCGATATGTTAGGTTATAAAACAATTCTCAACAAATTAAAAAATACCAAAAGTATACAATGTATCTTCTGTGACTACAATAGAATGAAACTAGAAACAATAACAGAGGGAGAAATTAAGAATTCACAATTATGTGGAAATTAAACATAGTCTTTTTTATTACAGCTGCAAATTGTACTGAGATATGTTCACACACCATATAATAAATAACATACTCTAAAACTACCAATGGGTTAAAGAGGAAATCACAAGCAAAATTAGGAAATATCTTGAGGCAAATGAAAATACAATATGCTAAAGCTTATGGGATGCAGGAAAGGCAGTACTGAGAGGCAAATTTAGAGCTCTAAATATTTACAGGAGAAAAGAAGAAAGACTTCAAATCAGAGACTTAACTTCAGAAAAGAAGAGCAAACTAAACACAGAAAGTAAAAGAAAATAAAAGTTAGAGTGGAGATAAATGAAATAAAGAACAATAACAAAAAACAAACAATAAAATTAACAAAATCAAAAGCTGGTTTTCTGAAAAGATCAATTAAATTGAGAAACCTTTACTTAAACTGACAAAGAAAAAACAAAAGAGGATACAAATAATGAAAATCAAAGCTAAAAAAAGGGAAACATCACCACCAATACTGTTGAAATAAAAAGGACTCTGAAAGGATAGTGTGAACAACTGTATGCCAATAAATAAGATAACCTAGGTGAAATTATCAAATTTTTAGAAATAAACAAATTACCTACACTGACTCAAAGAAAGATATAAAAGATCTCAACAAGCCAATTATTAGTAGAGAGATGAATCAATAATCCAGAACTTTCCGACAAAGAAAAGCCCAGGACCACATGATTTCACAGGGGAATTTTACCAAACATTCCAAGAATCATAACTCAAATTCTGCTCAGCCTCTTCCAAAAAATTACAAGAGGGGACACTGCATTAGTCATCCTATGAGGTGGTTTGAAGCTGTGTGTCCTCTAGGAAAAGATGTTCTTAAATCTAATCCATTCCTGTGGATGTGAATCCATTGTAAGTACTTCAGTTCAGATTGGCCCACCTCACTCATTAAGTAGGGTTAATGCATTAAGTAGGGGTCTTAAATGTGTTACTAAAGTCCTTTATAAGAGAATGAAATTCAGACAGAAAAAGAAAGCCACAGGAAGCAAGAAGCTGAAATGGAAACCAGAAGAGAAGAAACAGACCAGCAGACAACACCATCTGCCTTGCCATGTGACAGAGTTAGTGAAGAATAACCAGCAGCTGTGCAAGAATGTCACAGCCTTTGGGGAGAAAGCATCACCTTGAAGGCTTAACTGAGTCAATGGATGCGTCAGCCATTTCAGTGTAAGTCAGGACTGGAGATGCAATTATCCAGGAAGGATCTCTGAAAAGTTCTTTTTTTTTTTTTTTTTTTTTTTCCCATACACCTCCCCACCATTGGTGAGGAAAATTTATTACAATTGATGATGACAATTTTTTTGCAATTCTGTGTTTTAACAGTAGTTTCATTTGTTACAATTGAAAGAATATTAAATTAGTACTATTAGCTGTTGTCCATAGTTTAAACCTAGGGGTATTTTTTCTCCTTATTGCCAACCTATTACTTTTTTCTTCATGCATGTCTTTATTTTATTGCTCATCTACCCATACATAGAATAAAGGTGATCGTACTTGTTTTTGCAACCTACTTGGCTACCCAAACTCAAGGTTTGAGATGCCTTGAAAAGTTCTTTTGTCTGATGGATTAGACCCCTGAGAGATACATGCAAAACTAACATATATTTTGCAATATCTGTATGAGTGGAACCACTGCCAGCCTGGAATGAAAGTGCAAATTAAAAGAGAAATCACTTTAGGGGCAGTCATAGCTGAGAACTGGACCAAAGACATCTTCTCAGCCTGAGAGAGCACGTCTCCCATGTGTGTGGGCAGGTGAGTCTGCCTCAGTGCTGGAGAGGAAGGGCCTCCGCCCCACTGTTTAGAAGGAGTGCTGACACCCCAGTGCTCAGAGGATGGAGCCTGTGCCTTGAGGGTTGTGAAGAGTCTGGCCACCACCTCAATGCAGAAGTAGAGAGGTGGATGAGCCTTTGCAACGGAGCCATCATAAAATGCTTTATTTCTGAGACTTTCCCGATTTTACATAAGTTTGTAACTATAGTGACATCAAGCTATTTTCCTTATTATAATTTTAATTTCTGACATATCTCTGGATGCTCCTTTTATCATGACCACTGCTTTTTATTTGTGCCATCATTCTTTTTGTCAGGTTAAAAAATGGTGAGGGGACAGATTTGGTTATTTTAGCTGTTAAAAAAAATAGCATCACTGGATGACTATGTAATATCTGAAATAAAGGTATTGATTACATATCTGGTCTGGCTGGGTTTGGAAGCAGTGATGACTCTAAAGCCTTAGGCAGTTGGATTCCAGTAATTTGTTTGCCAAAGTTTGCTTTGGCAAACTTATTTTTGACAAAGGCAAAGACAACTCAATTGGGAAAGAAGTTTCTTCAATAAATGGTGCTGGGAAAGGTAGAGCTCCATTTGCAAAGAGGAAAAACAAAACATGACCACAGAATGTCCTTCCATTTATTTAGGTCTTCTTTGATTTCTCTTAGCAACATTTTGTAGTTTTCTGTGTACAAGTCCTGCATGTCCTTGGTTAGATTTATTCCTAGGTATTTGATTCATTTAGTGGCTATTGTAAATGGAATATTTTTCTTAATTTCTACTTTAGTTAGTCTACTTGAGTATATTCTTCCTATATTTGCACAGCTTTACTGATAAAATAAGCTAGCATTATATCTCTTAAATCTTTAAAATTATGAAAAATGTAAATTTGTGTTTAACAATACTGCTATTGCTTTATTTTAAGAATCATTGTGTTTTGCAGAATCTTTAATAGGGCATGAGATGTTGGTTTGGCAGGTTTGTGTGATGCTATGATATATCCCAGAGTAATTTGGACAGAGAATAAAAAAGTATTTGCAAAGTCCCCTGGAGGACTGGGGAGAAAGGAGGAAATATTCAGTTTCTCCATTTGGAGAATTTCTGATATGTTCGTAAGCAGTGGGGACAACCAATTCAATAGGCTGAGCCCTCGATCTGTGTCTCACCCCAATGACGCTTATTCTGCTAAGAAGCTAAGCTTGCTGATAATTATGCCTAAGAGTCATCCCAAACAACTTCTTTTGTTGCTCAGATATGGCCTCTTTCTCTAAGCCAAGTCGGCAGGTGAACTCACTGCCTTCCTCCCATGTGGGATATGACTCCCAGTGGTGTAAATCTCCCTGGAAACATGGGACCTGATTCCTGGGGATGAGCCAGGACCTGGCTTCATGGGACTGAGAAAGCCTTCTTGATCAACAAGGGAAAGAGATAAATGAGACTAAATAAAGTTTCAGTGGCTGAGAGATTTCAAACAAAGTCAAGAGGCTATCCTGAGATTATTCTTATACATTATATAGATATTCCTTTTTAGTTTATGGTGTATTTGAGTGGCTAGAGGGAAGTACCTGAAATGATTGAGCTGAATTCCAGTAGCCTTGATTCTTGAAGAAGACTATATAACTATATAGCTTTGACTGTGTGACTGTGAAAAACTTGTGTCAGATGCTCCTTTTCTCAGGATATGGATAGATAAGGGGAAAAAAGAATTAAAAAATAAATAAATAATAAGGGGAGATAAGGGGTAAACATTGGGTGGATTGAAATAATGTGGGTCAATGAGAGGAAAGGGGTAAGGGATATGGATGTATGAGGTCTTTTTTTTTCTTTTCTATTTCTTTTCCATGGCTTTTTCTCCTTCCACAGTATTTATTTTGTTTATAAAATACTCCAGTTATAGGATTAAGACCCATCCTGAAAAGTGATGTGAATGATCATTGTGAAGAATGCACAACTATGTAATGATATTGTGAGCCATTGATCGTAGAATATGGTTGGACCACATGTGTATGGATATTTTTCAATAAAGATTTTTTTAAAAAAAGAAGCATTGTGTTTTGTACAATGCTGATTTAAAGACAGTTTCGAAGATCTTTTGTTAACTTAAGGTAGGCAGTGTTTTTAGTTTTCTAGGCTGCTTAAAGCAGGTACCATAAAATGGGTTAAATAATGGGAACTTATTAGTTCACAGTCTGAGGTGATGAAAATGTCAGAACAAGACATCATGGAGGCGATGCTTTCATCCCAAAGACCAGCTGCTGGAGTGCTTGGCTCCTCCACAGATGGCACGTGTTGGTGTCTGTGGTCTCTCCCTTCTCTCCCAGGCTTTGGTGCTTGCTGCTTCTTGCTTCCATGGCTTTTTCTCCCTCCCCAGTATCTATTCAGTTTAAAAAAGACCCCAGTAATAGGATTAAGACCCATCCTGAATAAGGTGAATCACACCTATACTGAAATAGCTTAATCAAAAGGTCCTACTTACACTGTGCTTACACCCACTGGAATGGATTACAGTTAAGAAATGTTTTTTGAAAACTTTGAAGTTTTCCAGGTCCAAAAAAAGACACGTTCTTTCCACATATGAAATTCATTTATTCCATCACAATATCTCAAAACCTTTAAGTTATTTCAATAACAATGATATATACAAAGTCGCATCAAAATTGGTTGTTGTATGTGTAGTCTGTCCCAGGGCACAATTCCCCTCTATTTGTGAACCTGTGAAATGTAGAGAACAAGTTATCTACTTCCAATATACAAAGGAGAGTCAGACATATGATAACATTCCCAAACCCACAGGGAGAAATTAGAAGGTAAACAGGGGTTACAAGTCCAAACAATTCCAAAATGCTGGAGGACATACTCCATTAGAGTTCAAAGTCTGCGTCATCTATAGAATGATGTTTTGTCCTCTGAAGCCTGATGGAGTGGTAGCCCCACTCCTTCCAAGCACTTGTGCAGCAGCCATGATCCCCATGAATGCTGGGGTGAAGGTCCACCCACTTCAAGCAATGGGGTATGGCCGGACTCTGGGTTCCAACCTCGCCAAGCATCAGGATGGTGGCCGGACTCTCCACAACCCCCAAAGCATCTGAAAACATTGGGGTTCTAGCACGTCTCCTGCAATGGGGGGGGGGGCACACTCTCCAGGTGCCAAGGCAGACTCCACCCCTTTCTTGGCCCAAGAAGATGTCTCTGTTCCAGACCTCGGCTTGCACAGTTCTGCCCTTGGAGTGATCTTTTCCCCCAATTTGTCCCTTTTTGGTCTCTTTTAGTCCAGACTGGAAATGGTTCTGTTCTTACAGGCCTCACAAAAAGAACTTGTCAGTTTTACATGTAGCAAAAGGGATCCAATCTGTCAGACAAATAAAAACTTTGCACAGATCCTTCCTGGATAACTGCACCTTCAACCCTGCTTGTGCTGAATGGCTGGCTTGTTCCGCATCCACTGAAACCGCATATGGAGCACTACTCTCTGGGGACTCGCTTTCTGGAGGATCAGAATTTTCCAAACCTTCAAAATTCCAGTTTTGTTGTGCCCGGAAATTTAGCTCTCAACTTATCCCTTTCCTTACTCACTTCACTAGAAGAAGGAAAAACCAGGCTGTACTTTCCACACATGGCTTAGAAATCTCCTCAGTTAAATATCCAAGAACATTTCTTTCAAATTCCACCTTCCATGTACATCAGAACTCAATTTTGCCCAATTCTCTGCACTTTAAAACAAGGGGTACCTTTCCTCCAGTTTACAATAACACATTCATCATTTCCTTCTAAGGCCTCGTCAGAAGTACAATCAGCATCTATATTTCTACCACCTGTCTCTTCACAGCAATCTAGGATTTTTCTTTCAATTATTTTACAATTCTCCCAGCCTCTATGTATTATCCTATTCCAAAGTCATTTCCACATTTTTAGTGTTGGCAATAGCAGCACCATACTCTTTTGGTACCAAAATCTGTTTTAGTTTCATCGGCTGCTTAAAGCAGATACCATGTGTGCTGGTTTGAAAGGATGTATGGACCCTAGGAAAGTCATGTTTTAATCAAAATCCCATTTCATAAAGGCAGAATAATCCCTATTCAATACTGTATGTTTGAAACTATAATCAGATCATCTCCCTGGAGATGTGATTTAATCAAGAGTGGTTGTTAAGATGGATTAGGTGACGACATGTCTCCACCCATTTGGGTGGGTCTTGATAAGTTTCTGGAGTCCTATAAAAGAGGAAACATTTTGGAGAATGAAGGAGATTCAGAGAGAGCAGAGAACGCTGCAGCATCGTGAAGCAGAGCATCCACGAGCCAGCGACCTTTGGAGATGAAGAAGGAAAATGCCTCCTGGGGAGCTTCATAAAAGCAGAAGTCAGGAGAGCAGAAGCTAGCAGATGACACTGTGCTCACCATGTGTCCTTTCAGATGAGAGAGGAACCCTGACCATCTTCACCATGTGTCTTTCCAGATGAGAAAGAAACTCTGTGTTCGCCATGTGCCCTTCCATTTAAGAGAGAAACCCTGAACTTCATCGGCCTTCTTGAACCAAGGTTTCCTTCCCTGGATGCCTTAGATTGGACATTTCTATAGATTTGTTTTAATTGGGATATTTTTTCGGCCTTAGAACTGTAAACTAGCATCTGACTAAATTCCTGTTTTTAAAAGCCATTCCGTTTCAGGTATGTTGCATTCCAGCAGCTAGCAAACTAGAACACCATGAAATAGGTTGATTTAAACAATGGGTATATATTAGCTTATCATTTATGGCCATGAGAATGTCCAAATCAAGGCATCATCAAAGCAATGCTTTCTTCCCTAAGACCAGCTGCCAGCAATCCTTGGCTCCTCTGCCACACAGCAAGGCACATGGGGAGTCCACCAGTGTCATGGTTAGGGACACATGTCAACTTGGCCAAGTTGTGGTAGCTGTTTATCTGATTGGGCAAGTACTGGCCTGTCTGTTGCAATGAGGACATTTCATAGGATTAGGTCATGATCACGTCAGCTGCATCCACAGCT
>PVIY010050097.1:0-16356 GCA_004026745.1 Myrmecophaga tridactyla
CAGCTCCCACAAACAAAGGCATCTCAGGGAGGAACGCAAAGGGAAGATGTCAAAGAGCTGTCAGGAGCGCCCCCTATCCCCACCCCTACCCCATGGCTTGAGCAGAGAGGTGAGCTAGGAGCAGAGACCTTTCCTTTAGCAGCGCCCCTGCACATGGATTGGCATGCGAGACAATCGGAAGTGGACCGGGTTTGCACTGGGTGGGAGAGAAACTGGGAAAGCTGGCAGGAGCCAAGTCCTGGTGGGCTATGTCACCACTGCCCTGGGGACTTCAGGGAGGCTAGAGAATAGCAGCAGCACCAAGGCCTGAGCAGCTTCTTGAAGGGGCAGCTGGTTGCCGTGTGGAAGGAGGGCTTGGAAGGGGTGAGCTCTGCTCCATCTACAGGAAGGCACTGAGGGCTCAGGCCACCACATGTTCTAGAGGCGAAACGGCACCGCTGAGGTGGGGCAGGAGGAAAGGTGTCCCCGAGACTTGCTTTGGGCAGTTGGATGGAAGCAGTGCCAGGCTTGGATCAGGGGAGAGCTGGTGGGGGGAGCGGGGCTGTCTGTAGGGGTGTGTGGAGGCTGGAACTGCAGGCAGGGAGGGGACCACAGAATGTTCCATTTTGGTCACATTAATTATAAGTTGCCTATTCAGCATCCCTCTTTCCAGTGGACAGAGTTGAGGGCTTCGATCGATGCTTTAAGGGCTCTGACATGTGGAAAGGAGGAAAGGTGTGGAGGCAGGAGGAACACCAGGAGAGGTGACAGCATGAAGATTCGGAGGGGAGAGCATTCCCCGATGGAGGCAGTGGTCACTGGTGGTCAGCAGTGCTAACGATCAATTGACAAAGCGTGGGCAGAACACGGAGTGCTGGGCTTGACAGTGGGAGGGCCCATGTGACATGCTGGAGGCTGGGTTGGGCATGTGGTGACACTGGAAGCCTGGCCAGCCTGGCCAAGGACAGGCATGGGTGTGAGGAGGCACAGCAGCTGCAGACAGCAGCTCAGCAAGATTCTGCCATGCTTATATACTGAAGAGACAGATTCCGGAGAGAGAAACTAATGACGAAGGGGAGGAGAGGTGCAGGTGCAAGAGGAAATGGGGCACTGGGGCCCAGGATGGGGAATAGGGACAGCTGGTTGCTGCAATCGGAGAGAAGGGAGAGAGAGGATACTGGTCACAGAGTTGGTGGATTTGGTGGAGCGGAGACGAGGGAGTGAGTGCCTGTCTGATGGGTCTAGCTTGCTCGATGGACCTTGAAGCAAGACCATTAGCAGGAGCAGGAGGGGGGCACTGAGAGCACTGGCCGTTGGAGGAAACAGAAGGCATGCAATCATTGTTCGGAGGGTGGACTGACAGGAGCAATGACGCCAGGCTGGGTACTGCTGGCCATGGCTTTAAAGTGGGGACAGTCAGCACAGAAGGGTTTTCTCCAGCTACTTCCAATGGTGTGGTGTAGAGGCACAGCACGTGCCCAGCACACCTCAAGTGTATATCCTGCCAGGCCACAGCAATGGAGTTTAGTGGGGCATGGGATGGAGGGTGGGTGCAGTGAGTGGTTAAGTGATGGAGCGGGAAATCTAGGTGGGGAGGGAGGAAATGTAGGAGATGCGAGACAGGGAGGGCATGGCAGGGGCCCTGGACTGGAAGAGTCAGTGAGAAGGATTGTCGGGGTGGGGGCTCTCGGAGGACAGGGAAGGAGGATAGGGCATGGAAGCCGGGTAATGAGCTGGAGACCCCAAGGTGGTTGGGTGACTGGGGCTGGTGAGGCCAAGAGTGTGTTTGTGGCCGAGGTGGGGATGGGGCATGCACACCCTGGTAGCCCACAATGATGATGGGAGCAGTGTGGAGAGAAATAGAGTCATCTGTCCATGGCTGGTGGAGGCAGCCACAAGGAGGTGCAGGGGTGGTGTGTTCTAGTGTCTAGAACCTCCTCGGAGCTATGGAGGAACCACCTGGAAGCAAGGGGATGTCTACTCCACCCCTAGGGCTGGAGGTGACTCCCGCTCCTGGCATGGGGGGCAGGCTGACAGCAAGCTTGGACAAAACCCAACATTTCTCTGGGACTCTAAAAGGAGAACTCGTCCTTCCCCAAAGGCATCCTCTGAGGCCCAAATGCAAGCAGAGAGCAGGAATGGCCAGGGTTTCTGCTGCCAGGAGGGGTCTAGGTAAGGGGAGGGTGTCAATACTGCAAGCATGGGTTAGCACCCTCCTGCCAGCGCCTGGATACCAGCTGTGTTGTGTTCAGAAACAGCCGGGGACATGGGACTGTCCCTTTGTGGGCATCTTATACTCTTGTTGCAATAGTGTATTTAATTCTTCTCCCAGGAAACCTCTCTTCTCTACCAATATGAAAAATGAGAAGCAGTGTCTGGTACCTTCCTGTTCACCCCCACCCCCAGCCCATGCACCCCCTCCTCTCTTGTCACTCACGAGTTCACACACAGAACCACGATGTTTTTCCACAGGTTCCTGGTCCCCACCACCTTCACAATGCAGACTTTCTTGGGCCTTCTGGAAAGTTCCTTCTCTAGCTCTGAAAGGGAATAGAAGCAGATGACCCTTTCAGATGGCGCAGAGGAAGACCCCGGGCAGGTGACCACAAGGACCAGCCCATTTCCCAGATTCGGGCACCATGTAAAGGGGATGGTTTTTCCTTTAAGCCAGGGGGCGGGCATCTATGCGTTAAGGATAGAAAATGAGGTCTCAGAGATGCTAACTTGACAGAATTTCCCTCCAGTGCCTGACCGAGAGCCAAGAGATGCTGTCTGTATAAATTTCCCACGTGGGTCCTTTTGTTGGAACCTGGCAAGATACACACAAATAAATCGTGGAGATGCACTGCACTTTTGCCTAAGTATGGAACTGAATGATGATATTCTAGGTTACAGAGGTGTTAATTAGGCCCTGGGCAAATCAAAACAAGCAGTTCTCTGTTCTTAGAGTGTCTCCATCCAGTTCACACCACTCACGGCTTGGAGACATGGAGAACTGCCAGCTGAGAAGCTTCTTCATGCTGCTGCACACAATTTAGGATGGTTGTTAGCTATTCTTTTTCTAATACTACAACTTGAGCATGTGATAGATAAAAATATATAAGTGCCCCTTTTGAAAGGATTATGTGCCCTAGAAAAGCCACATTTTAATCCTGATCCATCTTGTGGAGCCAGCCATTCTTTTAATCCCTATTCAGCACTGTAGGGTGGGGACTTGATTAGATTATCTCCAGGGAGCTATGACATACCCAATTGTGGGTATTAACCTTTGATTAGAGGGAGGTGTGGCTCCACCCATTCCAGGTGGGTCTTGATTAGTTCACCTGACTCCTGTAAAAGAGGAAACATTTTGGAGAGGGCCACGAGATCCACAAGAGCCCATGCAGCAAGAGACCTTTGGAGATGAAGAAAGAAAATGCACCTGGGGAAGCTTCATGAAACAAGAAGCCTGGAGGGAAAGCTAGCAGATGTTGCCATGTTCACCACGTGCCGTTCCAGCTGAGAGAGAAACCCTGAACTTCATCAGCCTTTCTTGAGTGAAAGTAACCTCTTATTGGTGCCTTAATTTGAGCATCTTTATAGATTTGCTTTAATTAGGACATTTTCATAGCCTCAGAACTATAAACTTGCAACTTAATACATATTCCCTTTTAAAAGCTGTTCTGTTTCTGGTATATCACATTCTGGCAGTTAGCAGAACTGTATACATGCGTGAACGTACACCTACCTGTCCATGAGTCTGTGTATCTATGTACATGTTTTACGTCATAGTCAACAGTCACCGGAGCTAAGGGTATTGAACAGGATGGGAAGATGTTTTGGCTCAAAGGGAGGTAGGTGACTCTAAGATTATGAGTCTGTGTTTCTTGGGAGTCTCAAACTGGTTCAGAAAGCCATCGTGAAAGGGTTGTACATATGAGAATAAGGTTATGTGATGTGGTCCTGGTGTGGGCCTGTTAATACCAAGGAAGATCAACAGAGGAAACGCCTCAGCTCCGGGCATCTCCATGGCTGGGTGCAAGTGGAGATGCCCCAATCCAGCCACCCGGCCCTGCTTAAAACTCTCCTGCCATGGGGCATGGCCACTCAGAACCTCCTGACTGATGAGTGAGAAAAGGAAAAGGGCTGGGTGGACAGTGCTCCTTAACACCATCAAGGTCATGAGAAATAAGGGAAGACGGAGGAACTGCCACAGACCAGAGGAGATGGGGAGATGCAAGGACTGGATGCCACAATGGTGCCAGGACTGGATCTGGGACCAAAAAAGAAGGTGTGCCTGTTTGAAACTATTATGTACCCCAGAAAAGTCAGTTTTAATTCTGATCCAATCTTGTGGGGCCAACCTGTTGTTTAGGGTGGGAAAGTTTGATTGGACTGTTTCCATGGAGATGTGACACACCCAGTTGTGGGTGTGACCTTTGATTAGATGGAGATGTGACTCCACCCATTCAGGGTGGGTCTTGACTAGCTTACTGGAGTCCTTTAAAAGGTGAAACATTTTGGAGAAACCTCAGATGCAGATGCTTGGAGACAAAGACACGGATGCTTGGAGATGCTTGGAGTCCTGACAGAGAGAGAGCATATGCTTAGACATGGCAAAGCCCAGCTGACATCGCCATGTTCCTTCCCATGAGATGCTAAGCAAGCCAGAACCCAGAGTTGTGTCCTGGAGGAGCTAAGTAGGGGCTCACCAACACTTAGAGAGGAAATCACTGGCATCAGAAGCTGGAAGCAATGAACCTGGGAACAAGAACCTGCAAAATGCCAGCCACATGCCTTCCCATGTGACAGACATCAGCCTTTCATGAGTCAAGGTGTCTTTTCCTGGATGCCTTAGTTTGGACATTTTTTTGGCTTTAGAACTGTAAATTTGTAACATAATAAATTCCCTTTACAAAAGTCACTCAATTTCTGGTATTTGCATTCTGGCAGCTTTAGCAAACTAATATGGAAGGTATGCATGGGGAAACTGGTGAACCCCAAACAAGGCATGGGGATCAGGTAATAGTGATGCCCCAAGGTCAGTTTCTTGGTTTTGACAACAGTATTCTGATGATATAAGATATGAACAATAATGAGACTGGATGAGGGATATCCAGGGACTCTGTATTATGTCTGTGGCTTTTCTGTAAATCTAAAATTATTCTGAAATAAAAAGCTGAATTAATAAAAAAAAGCAAGCGGGTATCCTGTGAGACACCAGGTGACATCAACCTTTCCCAGGGACTGTTGTTGAAGTAACAGGTAGCTGAGGTCCCTGGCCCCCTGGTACAGCAAGACAGCAGAACCAGGAGGTGGTAGCTTAAGAGGGGGCCGTGGGTACTGATAATGAAGATGATGAAGAAGATGTAAATAACAATGATAGCAGAACTAACTCAGATGGACCATGTGGCAAAATGGGGCAAAACCACTGTGCTGATTTGAAAGTGTTGTGTACACTAGGAAAGCCATGTCCTTCAAACCTGGTTCAATATTGTAGGGTGAAGATCTTTGATTGGATTGTTTCATGGAGATGTGGCACACCCAATTGTGGGTGTGGCCATTTGATTAGATGGAGATGTGACTCTGCCCATCAAATGGGTCTTGATTAGTTTACTAGAGTCCTTTAAAAGGAAGACATGTTTGAATAAAACATGCTTCAGAGCTCACAGAGATGTAGACATATGGAGATGCTTGTAGTGCCAACAGAGAGAGCAGACATTGCAATATGCCTTCCCATGAGATACTAAGCAAATTAGAATCTTGAGTTGTGTCCTGAAGGAGCTAAGTGAAGGCCTACAGATGCTTAGAGAGGAAACTACTAGCATCAGAAGCTGGAAGCAGTTAAGGCAAAAATAAGGACCAGCAGATGCCAGCCATGTGCCTTCACAAATCAGCCTTTCTTGAGTCAAGGTATCTTTCTCTGGATGCCTTAGTTTGGGCATTTTTATAGCCTTAGAACTTGTAACTTAATAAATTCCCCTTATAAAAGCAACCCATCTCCGGTGAAGGTTGCATTCTGGTAGCACTTAGCAAACCAAAACACCACCATCTTAGCAATAGGCTTCTCTCAAATTTAAATTAAAAGGCTGCTACTATATCCTAATTATCAGATAGTGACACTTCAAGAAGACTCATGCTCTAATTTGGAAAAGCATCTGTTTTGTTCTCCTAGGACAATTTTGTCAAAGAAAAAAAAGTATTTCTTTTGTTTCCAGCAAAATAATAATATAATATTAAAATAATATAATATAATAATAAATGTTTAGAAATGAATCTATTTTCTTGAGTGAGAGATAAATTTCAGACCATGAAAATAAAATAGAACATTTTATAATGTATAAAGCCTTCCAGTTTGGCAGTTGGATTTATTTATTTATTTATTTATTTATTTATTTATTTATTTATTTATTAACATGGGCAGGCACCAGGAATCGAACCCGGGTCCTCGGGCATGGCAGGCAAGCATTCTTACCTGCTGAGCCACCTGGCAGTTGGATTTTTAAACATTGTTTTCTACCTTAGAAATGACCACTGGGCAGGCCACGGTGGCTCAGCAGGCAGAGTTCTCGCCTGCCAGGCCGGAGGCACGTGTTCGATTCCCAGTGCTTGCCCATGCAAAAAATAAATAATAAAAAAAAAAAATAAAAAATGACCACTGAATTATAATGTTTGATGTCTACACACACACACAAAAGTGGTGAAGGAGGGGACCCCAGTTTACTGAAGAAACCTTGACATTCTGGAGGAAATAAAATTGCCTGGGGGTCTGTGTTCAGCCTCTAAGCCCCAGTACTGGTGCATCGTAGGGTACACCCCTCCCTGGGACGCCCCCTATTCAACTCTCTCTTCCACCTCTTCCCCCTCCAACCTGTGGCTACAAATGACTTTTGACTATTACGTAAAACAGACGCATACATATTCTGTATGTATAGGCATGCAGATGTTTATATACATATTTTTAAAAAGCAATTTGAAGAGAAATATGTTGATATCAC
This sequence comes from Myrmecophaga tridactyla, assembly GCA_004026745.1. Classification (NCBI taxonomy): domain Eukaryota; kingdom Metazoa; phylum Chordata; class Mammalia; order Pilosa; family Myrmecophagidae; genus Myrmecophaga; species Myrmecophaga tridactyla. The sequence continues at coordinate 6,957 of PVIY010050097.1, forward strand.
CATGAAGGTTTAAGGAGTTTTTATTTTAAAAACATTTTTTTCTGAGGGGGGATTCAGTGTCCCCAGAAGGGGCACAGAAAGGAGAAGGAATAATTCTATGTTTGAGGTTATGCTGAGTTTCCAGAACTTCTTTACTTCCATGTTTAGGGATAAAGCTTGAGCCCTACACAGGCCAGAGCTGCTGGCATTTTGGCTTCTGCCCTCACACACTCTTGACTCCTGAGATCCCTTCACCTTTGTTTTCCCTACAGCAAAAATCAGCTAATTTGATTTACAGACATATTTTCTATGTACTTAAAATTTTAAAAAAAATTTAAAAGAGCACTAAGTATCTCCACTGTTGTAGTAAAATCATCAGAAACCAATTATAGTAGCCACGCATTCACATCATGTGATTCTTGCACCAAGAACATTTAAATGCCTGTTAGTATATTCATACAGGTTTTAAAAAAAAAATGTGGTCTATACGCAATTCCTAATATATTACTGCGTGTGAAATAAGATGCTGCTGAAGAAACCACAGCAATTGTATTTTGACCTGACATTTTTCATAGCATTACAACCTAACTTAAACCCAGTGTCTACAGATCTGACTGTAGCCTACAGAGGTAACCGTGTTATTCTAAATGGAATTAAATTAACACTTTCAGGGCTATTGATGTTTTCTTAAGGCCTTTGTTCCTGTTATCTCTGGTTTATCAATAGCAAGGTGAAGCTTCCTCAGCACTAAGTTTGCTCTTCTGGGACAAAACTCCACAACCTCTGAGTTATAAAAAATATTGGCTAGAATGCCTGCCTTCCATGCAGGAGACCTGGGTTGGATTCCCAGACTATGCAGCCACCCCCATAAAAAAATAATTGAGATGACTTCTTAGACATAAACTGATATAAGAAGTCCTTTAGTCTCTGTGGTAGCTTGGTGTTATGAGCCCAGAAAACGTTTTTAATCCAATCTGTGGGTGTGAAGCTGTCACAAATACGGCCTTTTGATAAGGTTACTTCACTTAAGATGTAGCTCAACCCTACCAATATGGGTCTTGATCCTGTTTACTGAAGGCCTTACAGAGAAGCGTACAGAGAGAGAAACCACTGGAACCAGCCAGAAGCTGGAAGTCAGTGGAATCTGGAAGAGAAAGGAAAAGATGCCACCATGTGTGCTGTCATGTGATGGAGAAGCCAAGGAACCCCAACAATTGTAAGCCAGCCAGCAAAGTGCCTTCTGGCCTCTGAAACTGTAAGCCAATAAATTCCTTTTGTTAAGCCAACCCATTGTGTGGTATTTGTTTTAGCAGCTGGGCAACTAAAACAGCCTCTCTAGTTACCAGATGGAAATCACAGGGACTATTCTAAAGTCCTTGCATGTGAAAAATAAAAAGTAACGAAAGGGGAATTGAGAGTTGATCAGACATTGAACATTGAGAAAGCATCCACTGAAAACACTCCTTCTCTCTGTACCCTTCCCAAACTCTTCAACCCTCTTGATTTAGAATCAGTAGAAACATTTCAAGCCAAAACCCATGTAGCTCCTCTTTAATTCTAACAAACCAGGTATCTCCTACTCCATCCTACAGCCAGTTTTTGCCCCTATTCTTTTGTACTGCAACTAAAAATGAGAAGTCCCTCTTGATCCCTGTTAGAAAACCAGAGTTAGCAGGTCAGGCAAGGCTTCTGGTTCCCTTCCTAACCATTTGCACAGCTCCCCGGGGTGCAACAAAGCAATGGTGGGTTCTGATAAACCTGGCAGAATCCCAGATTTTGCCCTTCTCAGTTGAGCTTCCTTGGGAAAGTTACATGGCTGCTCCAAGCCTCAGTCTTCTCATCTGTTACATGGGACAATGAGGACCAAATGAAATGCATGAGATACATCCCCACAAAACTCCATCAATACAAGTCCTTCCTACTCCTAGTGTTCCTGCTGGCCTAGAGATTGTCCTGGTTTCTCTACAGAATGGAAAGATGGCCCTGAAAATCCATTGGGAGGAAGTTACAATCTCTGTGTATTTTAGGACTCCAGCTATGAACCAAACCAATGGAGGTTCACTCAAGACCAGGCTTGGGAGGTGCAGATTAAAAAAATTCAGAAGGATAATTTGAGTTAACTCAGGTGGGGTCTGAGGTAACCGGCTTTGCTTTTACACTTGTATACAATGCTATTGTGTTACTGTGAAATTAGAAGAGCACCAGTTATAGAAATGAAAGAGGAGATGAAGTATGACAAAGATGACAATGACAACATTGATAGCATAGAAGAAGCCACTGCAAGAGTCCTCAAAAAAAAAAAAAAAAAACACACAAACAAAAAGCTCCATGATTCTGAGCCCATGTTTAGGGTAGAGAAAGTCCTTGTTCTCTCTCTCCCCTCCAGCCCTTCACCCCTGGGGTCGGGATTTAGAAATGGCAGCCGCTGGCCACTCACGCGAGTCTGCTTCAGAAGCAAGCAAGAGGAGGTAAGTTTCAACATGGACCTTATTATAAAGTCAACTCAATCTCCAAAATCTACCCCATTTTTGCCAATGGAGCCAGCACTGCTGGTCTCTGTAAATGTTCTCTCAACGCCCACATGGTTTCACTTAGTCTGCAATCCCTCACACCAGATGGAGAAGCAGTCTACCCAAATGGTCAAAGGCAAGTGCTCCCGAGCTGGCCTGCCTGGGATCAAATCTAAAGCCCCTCACATGCCATCAGTGCAACTGTGGGCAAGTTACCTAATATTGGGGACTCTGAGGTGGCCTGATATGGTGGAACCTCTCTCCAACATCAAGTTCTAAACAGACTGACAAGGCAAAGAGTAAGGCAGGTGGGGAAGGCAGGAGATAGACCCTCTGCTTCTGGGAATGGCTGGGCTAGAGGCCTAGGTGGGCCTGATGTCTGAACCCTCCAAACACAGAGACTCATTGTCCCTCCTGGTAGTGCCAGGCCAGGCTGTCCGTCTGGTGGGGGCTGCCTAGGAGGGTGCAGTGCACACAGCTGCCACCCAGGGTGAAAGGAAGGGGTGGTGCAAGTTCACGAGACTGCTGTGGGCCTCACTTGACACTGACAATTCCTTCCACGCGGAGGGAACCTCAGGAGTGGGAAGTAGTGGTCCCCCAACAATCAGCCTCTTTGCACCTCGTTTCCCCAACTGTCAGGTAAGGATATTAGTTTTATCTACCCTGCAAAGCTCTCATGAGGGTTAATGAGATGAAGGATGTGAGAAGCCCCATGCTTTAAAATTTATTACTAAAGCCAAAAGGTTGAGTGAGGCACTCATACCAGGATTTCTTTTTCCACTGGGCTGCCATCTACACAGCCAGATTTGGAATCAGCAGGCTTCCTCCTCCTACTACAAATATTCGAAGTCTTGGGAATTATGGGTTGGAAGGTGAGCTGCCTGTGCTTGGGTGTGTCTGCTGACACTGATGGTTGCAGGAGTAACACGGTGAGGATGACGTGTGGGAGAATACTCAAATAGCTGCAAGTAACTAAGCTGTAAACCCTACTAAAAAAATCAGACGTTCAAAAATAAGCTGAAGAACACACTTCAGGAAAAGAAATGGAATATTTGAGATTATTAGGTTTCTTTTGGTGCATATCTAAGGTGGGGATGCAATTGTCAGGGGCATGAGCCCCACGATTCTCTCCCCTTCTCTGATACCTATATCCAAGCTTGAGACACCTAGTTACTCAGAGGCGATGTATTCCACAACTGTGGTTGGTGCCCATGAGAAATTTCCATAACCCTTCCTGACCGCAGGAGACCTCAGGTCATTGATTTAACATAGCTTCATGGAAAGTGCCTGGCGTGAGGTCTTCCGCTAGAGAGGGGGGTACAGCAGGCACTGGACAGACTGTGACTTGCCTTTCTAGCCCTCAGAGCACTGTGAGATGACAAATGTCAATGTGGAGTTACACAATCATTCAGCCCATTTGGGGTGAGAGCAGCAGGGCAAAGGGCCCATGACTGTAAAAGCGTATAATGGGAGACTATACCAGTTTGAATCTATTGTGTATCCCAGAAAAGCCAACTTCTTCATTCAATAGTGCTAGGTGGAATCTTTTTTATTGTTTCCGTAGAGATATGACCCACCCAGTTGTCAGTATAACTTTTGATTAGATGTTTTCCATGGAGAAGTCTCCATCCATTGAAGGTGGGGTTGCTTACTGGAGCCCTTTAAGAAGGAACCATTTTGGAGAAAGGTTTAGAGCCATCAGAACCAACAGAGTCCACACAGCCAGAGACCTTTGGAGATGAAGAGAGAAAACGCCCCCAGGGAGCTTCATGAAACCAGAAGCCAGGAGAGAAAGCTAGCGGACCTCGCCATGTGCCCTCCCAGCTGAGAAAGAAACTCCAAACTTTATCAGCCCTTGTTGAGTGAAGGTAACCTCTTGTTAGTGCCTTAATCTGGACATTTTCACAGCCTTAGAGCTGTAAACTTGCAGCTTAATAAATTCCCCCTTTTAAAAGCTGTTCCAGTTCTGGTATATTGCTTTTGGCAGCTAGCAAACTAGAAAAGGGGCTGACCTGGTCCTGGGAAGTTGGGGGCTGACTTGGTCCCTGAGGAGCTGGCCAAGAGAAGAATGGGGTGGTGAGAAATAAGAGGGGATTTCAACTGGGAAGACTCGAGAGAGACAGTATGATGCATTTTGGGGACCAAGGGAAGGCCAGAGGGTCTGGGTAGAGGTAGACGAAGATCAGGTAGGGCCTCAGAGTTTTTGCTGTAAGGATTTAGGGATTTATATTAAATGTCCTGGAAAGCCATTGGAGACTTTTTGAACGGCTGGGGGATCTGATCCTGTCATAGCTCATCTGGTTTCTATGGGAGAAGCAATGGCAGGGAGGCAGGAGGCAAAGCGGTAGACCAGTTAGCAGGCTAGTGAATTGGTCTGAGGAAGATATAACGGCTCAGGTGACAGGATTGGCAGCAGGGGCCAGGTGAGGCTGCAGGAAGAGATTCCAAGCAGAAAGATGAGTCTAGACCAGAAAGATGGGAAGTAGTAGGCTTAGTCCCATAGCCCTGAGCAGAACTTTGCAATTGTGCTGATGTACCTGACAGCTGGAAGGGGAGAAGAGCCCTGTGGCAGACAGGAAATGAATACCCCAAGGAGCAAACACAGTGGGAAGCACTCCCAGGTGAGGTAAAGCCCCCTCCTCTTCTTTGTTAAGCCATGTTCACATTATCAACTACCTCTCGTCCGACTGCCTGCATGTGACACCTGGAGCAAAATAAACACCTGCCAGATTCACAAGCAAAGGGACTCTTTAAAAAGAAGACGTAATACCACTTTCTAAGAATAGGAGAGAAATGAATCAGTGTCATTACGATAGAGAAAACACGCTTTTCCCAAAGAATATTTTAACCAGAAAGAAGCAGAGTGTGATGATTTAATTAAATAAATGTCAGAACAAATTGCTCGATAAGGATTCAGAACCTTAGCCTATTAATGAATGGGGCCTGGAGAAGTTTGGGGCAGACAACTGGACATTCTGAAATGTGGGCAGCCCAAAAGGAGAAAAGCTCACTAAATACTCATTCCTGTCCATAGAGTGATATCAGAATGTCTGTCTACAAAGTGTCCCTCATGTCGAAACAGCACAGCTAAGCAAGTTCTAGCAGGAATTCCTGGGTTTGAGTTCAGTCTGACTACTTACTAAATGTGTGGCCTCTTAGATACCTATTTGTGCCTCAGTTTCTTCACCTGCCAAATGGGGATAATTAGAGCCCCTTTCTCGAAGGGTGTTGTGAAGAACTAGAAATTAATACATGTAAAGTCCTGAGGATAAATTATTAACTACATGTAAATCATTTAGGAAAGGGACTGAAATATAAACACTCTGGAAAAGTCATATTTATGATCGCTACCATTCAGCAAGACACCAGGACACAATATGCTCCAGATACATCGGACCCGGCTCATGTCTTTTTTAATTACCCAACAGTACTGTCCCCGGCTCTATGGGGCATGCCATCTTGGCCAGTTGGCATCATTATCTTGGGAATTTTTACAGACATTGAAACCCAGACTTTGGGAATGAGGGGTCTGGTGTGAAGCTGACCTAGGAACCCTTTGGGCTTAGGGGATTCCAGAAGTCCTACCTCCCCTCCAACCTCAGGAGGCTTGGCCTCTCCTGACTTGGAGTTCCCAGGCATTCAATTCCCATTGTTAATGGACATCAGTCTCATTCACCCCTCACCGCAGAGCAAGGCGTTCCCCAACCACTGGATGGCCACCACCATTACTACCACACTCTGTCCCTCTACGCTGCTAAATTTTTCTTTACAACAGATTCCTCCTGACATATCACATATTTATTTTAATTGTTCACTGTCTGCCTTTTGCCTCTTGTGAGTAAGCTCCATAAGTGCAAGGCTTTGTCTTTTTAATTCCCTGACCCTAGAACAGTGTCTGGCATGTAGCAGGCACCTAGTAACGATTTGTTGGATGGATGAATGAATCATGAATCCAAGTACTTCAGAACATTGGGGAGCATGCGAAAATGTGGATATATCCCCTCTTGGAAAAGAGGCCACAGATTACTTCCCAGACAATTTTATAACAATTGTGCTATCGACAACAAAATCTGAGCTTGGGATTGCTCTATCAGTGGTTTTGAGAAAGACGTCTATGGACCACTTGTCTCAGAATCTCTTCTACTGCTTATGAACAATGCAAGGTCTCAGGGTTTAGGCCAAATCCAATGGATCCAAACCTCTGAGTGCAGAGAAGGGCTCCAGGATCTGGATTTTAACCATCTCCCAGGAACACACAGGATCCCAAGTTTGCAAGCCCTTGATCTAGAAGTGTAAGAATTCTATGTCCAAACCACCAAACAAAAATACTCCACTGGTTCAGTTGCCCAACGAATAGGTCACAGCCAGAATTAGACATGGTGGCTTTTTGAAGGCCATATTTAAGGAAAGAGAGGTAGTGAGAAATCCCTAAATCCCCAAGCTGGGGCTCTGGTGGCATTAAAGCCTGGCAGGCAGGCAAAGTGGCATGCCAGGCCTTCCCAAATATTTCCTGGAAGACGAGCTATAGATCAGGCTCATTCCTCACATCTGGATTTGGCCAGGCTGCCTGGCCAAGGAAACCTGCACCTACAAAGGTAGAATAGAATTCAGCCACACTCCTATACTCAAACTGTTGCTATTGCCCTGTGCAGACCCACTTGATGGGAATTACATGGTGCCAGCCAGCAGCCGTACTGGGGAGTGTGAGGTGGTGAATCCTGGGTCGCTGGACGAGCCTGGCACCCCTGCCCTACCCAGGTACTTGCCTGTTTGATGTAAACACATACTCACCTGGCATCACTCCTTTGATATCACTCTCGGGATTCATGCAGTTTTTCTGTGTGAAGTGCAGGATCAGCTTCTTTGCAGATTCAAATTGCTGGGTAGCCATTAGCCACCTGAGGGACTCCGGGAATATCCTTCAAAGACAGAAAAGGGAAGCAGTGAATATCTCCAGACTGCAGGCTGGGTGCCTCCAAGCTTCACAGGCATGTCTTGCTTCTACATAGCCCATGTGCTTTCATGGGAGATAAGTGTGTCAGGACTCTCACGGGCCCAACCAGGGGAGCTAAGACCGCCGGGCACTGAGGTGTTTATACTTTGAGTTTTAAAAAAAATGGCAACTACTGCGTCAAGAAATTGGCATTCAACGTTTTCCAAAATAATCGTGGATTTCTAAGAGGACATGCCAAGGGAAAATGCTGATAGTTTGTCATGAAAAACAAAAAAATAATAGAGAGATTTTAAGCTTAAAAAATATCACCCCCAATACTTTCCACCCAGCAGTAATTATTTTCAGGTTTTGATCATCTGAGGGCTGAAACTCTCACAGGGATGATTCTGCAAAAATATTTTCATTTTGCTGTGAACTGCATGCTATTTCTCCTTGAGATGATACGGTGCTATTCAAGTTTTATTAGCAACAGAAACCTATTTCTTAGATGAAATCTTATGAGGTGTCCCAAAAGGAAAAAAAAAACTGGTGTTTTATTAATATTTTCTTTTCTTTTCTTTTTTGCACGGGCAGGCTCCAGGAATTGAACCCAGGTCTCTGGCAAGGCAGGTTACTGTTGCACCGCCCTGTTTTATTATATCGATGCATTTTTAATCTTATGTTTATGACAATGATTTGTAAGTCAATCAAAGGAACAATATAACTGCTTGGAGCAGGGGTCAGCCAACTTTTTCTGTAAAAGGCCAGGCAGTAAACATTTTTTTAGACTTTATAGGTCAAATGGTCTCTGCTGTAACTACTCAACTCTGCCTTGCAGCCTGAAACCAGCCAAAGATAATACATAAATGAATGGATGTGGCCATGTTCCATTAAAGGTTTATTACAAAAACAGGCAGTGGACCAACCTGATTCCGAGCAAAAGAAACTGGAAATCAAAGTTGGCACTGAGAGTTGAAGTCTTCTGTTGATGGTTTCAATGTATCAATATTCAAGTATCACTGTTTCATTTTAGTTACAGAGTACATAGGATTAAGAAAACCATAATTCAAATGGATTAAAAAGTTTTCACTCATAACTAATACCTGCCTTGCAGGTAGTCTTGGATTAAACTAATCCAGAAGATTCAAAGAGCATTAGTGGCACATTTTTATTTCAAAGCTGCCCACTAACAATACCCAAATAACTGCTTTGTTCCCTCTCTTACCTACTGGGAACAAAAATTAAGTTTTACTTGCTTGTTACTGTATTTTGCAGAAACAGTGGGACAGGTTCCTGTGAATTTCAAGGTCCTTTTGGGATGGTCAGATCTTAACGTTAATTCCCTCTCGGAGCCTGGGGGACTGCTCCAAGAATTAAAAGCCCTGAGCAGCTGCAGTTGAGATTCAAGAGAGCTGTGTGCCACCCCACTAAGATTCATGACAGAAGGGTTCACACAGAAGTGTCACGTAGGAGCCCAGATGGAAAGTCCCAAAGACATATGCTTCAAATTGTAGGCACTGAGTATTTTTTTTTTTTTTTTGCATGGGCAGGCAATGGGAATCGAACCCGGGTCTCTGGCATAGCAGGCGAGAACTCTGCCTGCTGAACCACTATAGCAATGCCCCTTTTTTTTCTTTTTAGTTATCAAAGTTAATGTTTGTTTTACTGGTTTCTAATTAAAAAAAATCATTTTGAACATAATTCAAACACATAAAAACACTTAGATATAGCATGGGCATCACTATTATACAGCTATTGACAGATCCTTTCTTTATAATGAAATAATGGAACATAAACGCCAACCTCCATCATTTATGTCCTCATCTCTATTATTTCCTTCTTTTTCATGTATTTGGGTTTACCGTCTCTCCTAATTTCTTGAGCTGGACTAATGGCTCATTAGCTTTAATTCTTATTTTCTAATACATGCATTTAAGATTTCAGATTTCCCTCTAAGGATCACTTTAGCTCTGTCTCA
>PVIY010050098.1:0-16378 GCA_004026745.1 Myrmecophaga tridactyla
AGGTGATCCACTTGGTCATCCCCTGGTATTCCCTTGTTTCATTGTAACTGTCTGAGAAGGGAATGATCTCCAAAGTTTTGGAATGCTCAAGAATGAAGGTTTGGATCACACCACCACTGAAACCACCAAGACCTGCCAAGATGAGAGAAGGAAATTTGGAATGGATGGTGGAAAGGGAGAAAATGAATCATTCTCTGAGATTAACCTTAGTAACAGGGACTCCACCAACATCTCTCTTAGGCTCCCCTAAGAAAGAAAGACCCACAGCAACTGTAGAGAATTTGCTCTCCAACTCTGTGTGGAGAAATAGATCTGTGCAGTGCAAGGGGGAGGGGGGCTGTGTCAGTCAAAAGAATGTACCTCTCAGATCTCGAGGAATGTACTTAATTAACAGGCCCAGCTGCTACTTTTTGAAATCCATTACCATGAACCTGCTGAGACTATGCTTCTCATGGGTTGCCCCAGAGAAGAGCTGAGCAGAACAGGGAAGATGGGAAACTCCTTTAGCAGGCAACTTTGTCTTCAAGGTTATCTAATAGCCTTGCTCATCTTCCCTTAGAACTACACTATACTGCAATCTAAGATGCTTCCACCCAACCTTCCTTCCTTCCCTCTCTTTCACTCAGTGTTATCACACCTGCATCTCTCAGTCTCCCTTGGCTCTCTCTTCAGTTACTCACAAGAATTTCATTTACTCACATGTCTAATTCTTGTTTTAACATCTGATTCTTGGAGACCTGGGCTAACATACTTGATAGAAAGTTAACATACTTGTCTTATATCCATGCAATAAATCATTTGTATATTTTAATATCAACAAGTAGGATTCAATCATAATAAAAAAAATTGTTCCTGGGAATTAGAACAACAAAAATATTCTAAATATATATTAAGAAAAACTTAAAGAAATGGAAAGATGGATCATGTTTTTGGATATTTAAACTCATTATCATAGAATTTTAAATTCTTCTTTTATCAGTTTAGAACTTTAACACAATCCCAATAGAAATACCAACAGACTTTTTAAAGTAGTGGACATGTTGATTTTAAAGTTACATGGGAAAATTTCAAATGCCTGATCCTTTGACCCAGCAGCCCCAATTCAGTGAAATAATGTCTATACATGGTTTACGATATTGTGGCATTATTTGCAATACATAAAGACCAGAAACAATGCAAGAATCATCAGTAGGGGACAGGTTAAGTAAAATATGGTGAATCCATGCAACAGAATATTTTTTGCTGCTAAAAAAGAATAATAAAAGAGGAAGTTCTCTACATACTGATTCAGAAAGATCTCCAAGTTATACTGTTAAGTGAAAAAAAAGTAGAAAATAATGTATATAATATGATAACTTTTGTGTATAAAAAGAGGAAAATAAACATGTATGATCAGATTTGTTTACATTTGTGTAAGAAAGATAGGGAAATCACAGAAACTTAAAAGTTGGTTAACTCTAGTTGGGGATTGTGTTGGTTTGAATTTGTGGACCCCAGAAAAGCCATATCCTTTAATCTTCATTTGGTACTGCTGGCTGGGAGATTTTTGATTGTTCCCATGGAAATGAGACTCACCTGATTGTGGGTATTAATTTTGGATTAGAGGGAGATGTGACTCCACCTACTCCAGGTGGGTCTTGTCTGGAATCCATTAAAAGCAGAAACATTTTAGAGAGAGTCACAGCCAGAGATCTTTGGAGATGCGGAAAGAAAACGTCCCTGGAGGAGCTTCCTGAAGCAAGAAGCCTGGAGAGAAAGTTAGCAGATGCCTCCATGTTCGCCACATACCTTTCCAGATGGGAGAGAAACCCTGAACTTCATTGGACTTTTTGAACCAAGGTATCTTTCCCTGGATGTCTTAGAATGGATATTTCTATAGTCTTGCTTTAGTTGGGACATTTTCACAGGCTTTAGAACTGTGGAATTGCAATTTATTAAATTCTCCTTTTTAAAAACTGTTCCATTTCTGGTATATTGCATTCCAGCAGCTAGCAAACTATAGCTGGAATGGTAGAGACAACATACAGGGAGCAGAGGCAAGAGTAAAACTTTAATCATGTGAATAAATTATCAATTCCAATAATACATAAAAATATCTTTAAAACACCAATGGGATTTCACATTCACTAGAATACCCACGATTTCATAATGATAAGTTTAGCAAAACAATTTTAATTTTAAAATTAAAGCCTGAGACCACTAAGCATGTGAGGGGGTGGTACATTGGTAAATCCTACACATTTCCAGTGTCCATGTAAATTGGTTCAATCCTTCATAAAAACAATTTGGTATTTCCTAGTGAAGCTGAACCCTAAAGACCTTATGACTTGGCAATTTCTCTCCTACCGATATTTCCAACTAAGTCTTGCACATGGATACTAGAAAACATATGTAAGATTCTTCATGACAGCATTATTTGTAATAGCAAAAACTTTGAAACAACCCAAATGCCCATCAAGATCAAAATGGATATACTAACTATATTATATCCATATAGGGAATACTTCACTACATCATAAACCACAATGAACCTCAAAAGTTTGATGCAGAACAGAAAAATATTAAAATATGGGTCAATTCACTAAAAATTTTAGAATGGCAAACAAGGCAATCTTCTGTTTAAGGAAAAACACATGTATTGTAAATATGGCCATAAGATGCACACTATTCAAGGAGGTGTTTATTTCTCCCCAGTGGAGAGACAGGGTTTTTAGAAGGGTGAACCTGGATTATTGGCAGTGATCTTTTCACCTCTAGATAGAACAAATGTTCATTTTAGTTTTAGCATTTAAATCTATACATAAATATAGTCTTTTGTATGTAGGATATATTTTATAATTTTTAATAAATGTATAAAACGTTTCTTTAAAATGATTAAAAAATTGACATCTATGACATGTTGAATCAGAAAAAATATTTAAATGAGAAGAGAAGTCTTGTTGCTGATAAGTAAGAGAAAATAAAATATTAAAGACTATAAATATCTTTACACACTTAAGCTTCAGAATGTAAATGAAATGGAAAAACTGTGGAGAAATAGATGCTTTAAATATTAACTGAAGAAAAGGTAGAAAACCTGAATATACAAGTTACTATGTGAGACACTAAAATATTTATCAAAGAATTGCTTTACAAAAACTCCTGTGTCAGACAGTTTTGAGATTTAGTTCTTTCAAACTTTCAGAGAACTAAAATTCCCAAGCTATTGAAACTGTTCTAGGCATAGAAAAATATGAATATATCATTTTGTAAAGCCAACATAACCCTGATTCCAAAATGTGAAAACAGGGAATAAAGATCTGTAACAAAACTGGAAAGACTTGCAAAAATCCTAAGTAATATATTACTACACCAAACACAGCACCAAAATCAAAAGAATTTTATTCACATAATCAAAAAGAATTTATACAAGAAATGCAAAGATCATTTATTTTAAAGAGACCTATTAATGTCTTCCATGTGAATATAGTTAAGGAGAAAATAAGAATTACAGTTTTAATAGATGAAGAAAAGACAGACAACATTCAAAACACATTCTACAACCTAAAAAATTATAGATTTTTTAAAAAGACTTCTTAAACAAGTAACGCTGTATATATTAAGCTAATAATCAACATTATCCTTGACACTGAAAAACTAAAGAATGAATCTATTAAAGCTAGAAGCAAAAGCAAACAAAACACAAAACAAAACAAAAATGATACCAAACAAAATGCCTGCTATTGTCATGATCATTTAGCATCACTCTGAAATTTCTGAGCAGTGCAATTATTATGAACACAGAGAGCCATGATTATTGAGGAGACAAAATTATGATTATGTACTCTAATGCAATTATATTCTTTAAAAACTCCAAAGACTCAATTTTAACATCATATATTTTCAAAGCTAGTTTTGTGAAGTAACTTCACAGAAGTTCTTCTTTGAACTCTGTATATCTCACATACATCAATAGTAACCTGTGAGATAATGACAGAAGGACATAGCCAAAGCATAAAATTCAGAGAAAAATAAAACTTTCAGAATAATAAATAGGATCTATAGGGTTCAACCAAACTTTTACTGAATAATAACAAAGATTTTTAAAAAATATATAGGCAAAAAGTACTCAAATATGAGAAAAAGTGTATCAGCACTCTTCTGAAATTAATTTATGAGTTTAATGAAATCCTAGCCATGTTCTAATGGAATTTGTTTGAACTTTATGATTGCATTCTTATGTTTATAGGAGGGGAAGGGATGAAGCAATAATAACACAAACAAAACAAATAAATGCATAACAAACAGGAGAAAACTACTGAGAACTTTTTTAAAACAGGGATTAGGAGATAATTTTCCAATAAAAATAAATCTAACAAAACATATGACCATCAAAATTGTGTGACAAACAATAAAAAATGTTTTAAAAAATTATGGTTAATAAAAGAAGTGAGACATACTGTATGATTCTACTTATATGAAATCCTAGGAAACTGTAGTGAACTAAGCAGATCAATGATTGCCTGAGGCCAGTGACTGGAAAGAAACTGACTGCAAAGCACTGATAGTGATGGAAGCATCTACAACTTGATTGTCCTGGTGGTTACTTGATTGTGTGTATTTGTCAAATATCATCAAAATGAACATCAAAATGGGTGAATTTTATTGTACATAAATTATACTTCAATAAAGCTGTTGGAAAAAAATTGCGTGGCAAAGCAAAAAAAAAAAAAAAAGATAGAGAAAGATCCTTAGAAAAGGGTGGTTGTGAAATAGGACCAGTTCATAACTGATAAGGGAAGCATCACAAAGCAATGAGGAAGTGGTAGATTATTAAGATAATTTTAATGGAGAAATTCACTATCACATGAGGGGATTATAATAGCAGCCTCAACAGAACCATATCCAGAGAAAGAACAAATTCAAACTGATAAAGAATTAAAAGTATAAGCAAACACATATCCAAACCCAGAAATCATAAATCTTTTGGGGGAAACTATGACTAGTGTTCAACTCACATCCCATCCCCAATTCAGTCCATCACCAAGTCCCACCGAACCTCATACTATAAAACACGTCTCTAATCCTTCCCCATACCCCATCTCTGCTGACATCACAGCAGGTGATGCCCTTCTCTCCTGAATCTCTGTAATAGTCTCCATGGGTTTTGCCTCCCTGCAATCTGTTCTCAAGGAAGGTAGCAGCCAAAGTGGCGCTCATAACATACACATCTGTTTGCATTATTCTCCTGCTTACTTCCCTTCCTTACTATCTCTTGCTCAACAACAAAAGAGCAAACAACCCAATTATAAAATGAGCAGAGGATATGAATAGACATTTTTCTGAAGAGCAAATACAGATGGCTAAAAAGCACATGAAGAGATGCTTATTTTCATTGGCTATAAGAGAAATGCAAATCAAAACAACAATGAGATATCATGTCACATCTATAAAAATAGCTGCTGTTAAAGAGACAACTGCAACTGTTGGAGAGGATGTGGAGAAATAGGAACACTTATTCACTGCTGGTGAGAATGCATAATGGTGCAGCCGTTGTGGAAGACAGTTTAGTGATACCTCAGAAAACTAAATATTGAATTGCACTGTGACCCAGCAATACCAATACTCGGTATATAACCAGAAGAGTGGAAGGAAGTGAAATGAACAGACATTTGCACACCAATGTTCATAGCAGCACTATTCATAATTGTCAAGAGATGGAAACAATCTGAGTGCCTATCAACAAAAGAGTGGATAAGCAAAATGTTGTATATACATAGAATGGAATATTATGCAGCAGTAAGATTAAATGATGTCCCAAACAAATGACAGCATGGATGAACCTTGAGGACATAATGTTGAATGAAATAAGTCAATCACAAAAGGACGGATACTGTATGATTTCATTATTATGACTCTGGTAAAAGTAATCTTAGAGGTTACATTGTAGAATATAGCAGACCTAGCAGTACACAAAAACTAGAGATGGAGGAAAGGCTGCCCAAAAAGGTTGAATCTAAATGCCAGTGAATGGATAGAAGTGATGATAACTAATTACTGGGTTTATAAGTAACACTGCCATATTGAAGGTGAATATGACTGAAAGGGGATGTATTGTGCCATGTATCCCAGTGATTAAATTTATGATTATAAATAAGTTCTCACATGAGCTACTTCAATGGTTAGATTGTGGACAAGGAGTCAATGGTAGAGGGATATAAGGGGAAAACTATGCATGCTATGGCCAACAGTTAACAGGAAGACATCAACAGTACCACAGCACTGCCAGGGGCAATTATCTGGGGAGGGAAGGGACAAGTGATAAGGGAAGGTTTTGATTTGATAGCTGGTGACGTTACGTTATTGGTTCCTTGTCATTATGAACCCATGAAAATTGCCTAAATTGAGAGTGCTGCTGATTGTACAGCCAAGCAAAGATACTATAAGACATGGTTTGTTTATTTTGGACATTATCCGTGATGCTTAACAGCTGGAGGGGACCCAGAGATACAGTGACTGGGAAGAACAATAGCAAACGGTGATACATTTATATGATGGAATTTGGAGCAGCTACAAAAAGGACAGATATCGAGTGGTACACGATGAACTGAGTAAACCTTAAGGACAATGGGCTGTGCAGAATGGGCCAGAAACAAAGCAACAGATATGCTAAGATCTCTTTCAGAATATGCTTATAAAAAGAGAAGAGCCTGGGTTATGGACCCTTATAGCAGCCACATTTGTTCTGACATTGTGAATGTATTTCTGGACTCAGAGACACTGAGCTATATATGTATCAGCTAGTATTTCCCTGGAACTTTGGGTAGCTCTGTGATACCTGGGTCCCAGGAAAGGAGCGCTGCAGACCCAAAAGTTAACATAGCAAAAAATAACATTTGAAGTAATCAAGAAAGAGATCAGGCCTTAATAGAGTTTAAAACAAGGCCAGTCTGTCTCTGTCTAAGGTAAGTCAGAATGCAGTGTAAAGGATAGTGTTTGTGCCCTAGACCTTCAGCTATTGTATGAGACCAAAGGCAGAAAGGCTTATTATGTCTAGAACCTAGATTTTCTGTAACACATAGTCAGAATCAGCCTCTCTGGATAGCTCATTTGAACAACCCAGACTTCTGGAGTCCAGAACCGAAAAGAGGTCTTACAATTCTCTACAGCTTGGCATAGTGCCAGAATACATGTTATACTATGGTGGGCTGATAATTAAAAAGTATTGGTAGATTCCCTTGAGGATCTCAAGGGGGAAATAAATGTATGGCACTATTAAACTCTCTCATCTGGGAAACTTCGGGTACCATCCTAACCACTGGGGACTCGCAAGAAAATAGGCTAAGCTCTGGATTTGAGGCTTGCTCTTATGAAACATATTTCTGTAGGGGAGAAGCTAAGACTACTCATAACAAGGTTTAAGAGTTTCTTCCAGGAAGCCTCTTTGTTACTCAAATGTGGCCTCTCTCTCTCTCTAAGCCTAATTCAGCAGGGAAAGTTGTTGCCCTTCCCTATAGGTGTTAGAAGCCATTGAAGGGTGAAAAATCTCCTTGACAAAATGGGACATGACTCCTGGGGATGAGTCTGGCCCAGGCACTGTGGGATTGACAATACGTGCCTGACCAAAAGGGGGAAAAGAAGTTGTGATGGTCAGGTTCTAGTGTCAGCTTGGCCAAGTGATGATGACCAGTCATCTGGTCAGGCAAGTATTGGACTGACTGTTGCTGCAGAGATATTTTGTACCTGGTTGATAAACCAGAAGGCTGGTATATTAAGTCATAAGTCAGCTGATTGCATCTGTGGCTGATTACATCTGTGATCAACTAAGCCACATCTCCCACTAACAAGATAATCCAATCAGTTGAAGATTTTTTTTTTTAAAGGAAGAAGACAGACTTTTTCACTGATTCATTATCTAGATCCTTCATCACAGTTGCCAGCTTCACAGACTGCCCAACAGATTTTGGACTCTTCCATTCCCATGGTTGCATGAGACACCTCTATAAATCTCATATTTACAGATATCTCCTATTGGTTTTGTTTCTCTAGAGAATCCTGACTTACACAGCTTGGTACCAGGAATGATTCTTGAGAAACAGAATATTAAAATGGGTTTTTATAATTGTTTTCTATTCTCTTTAGATTCAAAGGCACTAATGACTCTGTTTCCAGTAACCAAGATGGCACTGATAGTCCAGGGGGTGAGTTGACAAGAGAGATAAGCAAACTATCACCATTAGACTTTGCTGATTATATGCTTATATGAGGCAATGTTCTGGTTGAGAGTGCTTTTAACACCTTTATGGAATTTTGTGGAATTAAGAGGTACAATGATGTTTACTGGTAGTTGTTAGGTATGCTGGATGCAGTGATGAAGGAAAGGGATGAGTTGAAACCTTCAAATTTGCAACTTAAGTGCTGTATAAATGCTATACTAGTTTCCATGATTGCCCTGAAAGAAAATCTTATTTCCTTTGGTCTCAGACTTGAGATCTCTGAAAACCAGACACAGAGCTTCATTGTGTGAGTTGCAGATTTACAATGTAAACTAAAACCCAAACTTCCAGGGATCTGCTGTTAAAGTAAATGCTTTTATTGGAAAAGAATGGGATCCTGAAACATTGGTTGGAGATGTGTGGCATGATAATAATGGTGATAGCGTGATGGAATCCCTGGAATCTGCTGAAACTTTGTTAGAGAGATCTGTAATGGACTGCCCTGAGGAAAGAACTTCCTAACCTCCAACCTGCTTTGAGGAAACAGCTTTCCAGCCTCCAGTCTGCTCAGAGGACTCTGCCATCCAATCTCCTCCAAACAAGAGTAACATTTCAGTGCCTGCTAGCCCTGTAATCACCTTCCCTGGGGGAAACAGCCCTCACTTCTCTTTATGGAGTGATTTATCCTGTTTAACCAGATGCAACTGCAATGGAATGCCTGAGGTAGTTGGCTTGAAAGCCACTACTATTTCTATTCTTGATCCACCCCCACCACCCCTCTTTCCTTCAAGACCTAAATCTAAACTAAAGACCCAACAGGCTCCCAGAGCTGAGGTACAAAGTGTGACCCATGAGAAGGTGTGTTATACTCCAAAAGAACTGCATGAGTTTTCCAATCTATGTAGACAGAAATCAGGGGAATATGTTGGGAATGAATATTAAGGGTGAGAGATAATGGTGGAAGGAATATAAAATTGGATCAAACTGAATATATTGATGTGGACACACTAAGCAAAGATTCTGCATTCAATGTTGTAGCTCAAGGGGTTAGAAAGGGCATTAACAATTTGTTTAGATGGTTGGCTGAAACATGGATCAAAAGGTGGCCAACATTATCTGAGGTTGAAATGCCAGAACTGCCCTGGTATAATGTAGATGAGGGAATCTAGAGGCTTAGAGTGATTGGAATGTTAAAGCAGATTTATCATGGAAGACCTACTCCCACAACCCAGGAATGCCTAGAGGACACATCTTTCATCAGAACCTTGAGAAATAAATTCATGAGACTAACTCCATCATCCCTGAAGAGCTCTGTAGTTGCCCTTCTCTGTAGGTGGAATATTACTGTGGGGACTGCTGTCACTGTGCTGGAATCCTTAAATAGAACCAGGAGGATCAGATCCCTAGTTGGCAGAAGCTATGTGGTGACAGATAATTACCATAGACAAGGTGGGCATGGCCACCATAATGGACAGCAGACTCAAAACAGCCATCAAAATAATCTGACTTGCAGAGACTGTAGGGTACCTAGAAGTAAAATAGATGGACAGTCTACTAAATTCTTGTTGAGCTTTATAAGCAGAAGAATTCTACATGAAGTGAACAGATGTCTAACTTGAATTACAGAAACAGAAAGTCATGGTCCCTTAATCAATTCCCAGTCTTGAAATAGTTTACCATACCCAGAGCCTCTTGAATGAAGGAAGGGCTGAGTGCCATTGGGTACGGATCTTATTACACTGTCCAAAATTTACACTGTTAACCTTCCTCCAAGCTGTCCCCAAAAAGACTTACAGCCCTTTGCCAGGGTGAAAGGTGCATTGGGGAAAAGGAAATGATCAGATATTCTGGAGATTCTTAGACACTGACTCAGAAGTGATTCTAATGCCAGGGAACCCAAAACATCACTCTGGCCCACCAGTCAGAGTGGAGGTTTATGGAGGTCAGGTGACCAATGTAGTTTTAGCTCAGGTCCATTTCACAGTGTTTCCAGTGGCTCCCCAGACCCATTCTGTGGTCATTTTTTCCAGTTCCAGAATATATAATTGGAATTGACATACCCAGCAACTGGCAGAATCCCAACATTGGTTTTCTGACTTATGGAGTAAGGGCTATTATGGTAGGAAATGCCAAGTGAAACCACTAGAACTGCCCCTACCTAGGAAAATAATCAGAAGCAGTATTGCATTCCTGGAGGGATTACAAAAATTAGCGTCATTCTTAAGGACTTGAAGGATGTCAGGGTGGTAATTGCCACCACATCCCCATTCAGCTCTCTTATTTGGCCTGTGTAGAAAAGAGATTGGTCTTGGAGGATGACAGTGGATTATCACAAACTTAAACAGGTGATGACTCCAATTGCAGCTGCTGTCCCACATATGGTGTCATTGCTTGAGCAAATCAACACATTACTTGGTACCTGGTATGCAGCTATTGATCTGGTAAATGCTGTTTTCTCAACAACTGCCAGTAAGGACCACAAGAAACAATTTGTATTCAGCTGGCAAGGCCAGCAGTATCAGCCATATAGCTTCACTGGCCTGCCTCAGGGATATATCAACTCTTTAGTCCTTCATCACAATCTTGTCAGCAGGGACCTTGATCATTTCTCCTTCCCACATACATCACACTGGTCCATTATATTGATGGCATCATGTTGATTGAACCTAATGAGCAAGAAGTAGTAACCACGCTAGACTTATTTGTAAGGCATTTGTGGGTCAGGGGATGGGAGATAAATCCAACAAAAATACAGGGATCTTCCACCTCAGTGAAATTTCTAGGTGCCCAATGTAAGGGGTATGTAGGGATATCACTTTAAAGTGTTTAAGCTTGGAAACTTCTGGAATGCAATACAACAGAAATGGGATGGCTTTTAAAAAGGGGAATTTATTAAGTTGCAAGTTTACAGTTCTAAGGCTGTGAAAATGTCCAAATTAAAGCAAAGCTAAAGAAATGTCTAATCTAAGGCATCAGAGAATGATACCTTGGTTCAAGAAGGCTGATGATGTTCAGGGTTCTCTCTCAACTGGAAAGACACATGACCAAATGGCGACATCTGCTAGCTTTCTCTCCAGGCTTCTTGTTTCATGAAGCACCCTTGGGAACATTTTTCCTTCTTCATCTGCAAAAGTCTCTGGCTGTGTAGGCACTAGAGCTTTTTCCAAAATGCTTCCCTTTTTAAAGGCTACAGTAAGCAAACCCCACATAGAATGGGTAGAGACACATTTCCATGGAAAACATCTCATCAAAAGTTACCATTTATAATTGGGTGGGTCATATCTTCATGAAAACAGCAAAAAAAAAAAAAAAAAAAAAACACCCCTACCCAGCAATATTGAATGAGAATTAAAGGATATGGCTTTTCTGGGGTACACAACAGATTCAAATTTGCACATAAGATGAAGGATAAGCTGTTACATCTGGCCCCTCCTACGACCAAAAAAGAGGCACAATGCCTAGTTGATCTCTTTGGATTTTGGAGACAACATATTCCTTATTTAGGTGTGTTAATCTGGTACATTTACTGAGTGATGGGAAAAGCTGCTAGTTACAGGGACTGAAGCAAGAGAAGTTTCTGTGACAGGTCCAAGTTGCTGTGCAAGCTACTCTGCCACTTGGGCCATATGATACAGCAGACCCAATGGTATTGGATGTGTCAGTCATAAATAGGGATGTTGTCTGGAGCTTTTGTCAGGCCCCTATAGGAGAATCACAATGCAGACCTTTAGGATTTTGGAGCAAAGCCTTACCATCCACTGCAGATAAATACTATTCTTTTGAGAAATAACTTTTAGCCTGCTACTGGGCCTTAGTAGAGACTGAATGCTTAACCATGGGCCACCAAGTTGCCATGAGGCTCACTGGGAGGATTTGTCCTCTTCACTTTCCTTTAAGGACATCCCAGAAAGGGGTTGTAGTACTGCAGCTGTCCACTTCTGGGTAGGTCCTGCATATCATGCAGAACCTTCTGTAAACCAGACCCAAGCTTTCTCTTTCTCAGTCAACTGACTGTAAGGAACTCCCCAAGAAGCCATAGGTCTGGTCTGGGAAAGAGGAGGTGATGTAGCAGGATAGGGCCATGGCATTTGGTCCATGGCCCAATGGGCTAATGAACAAAGTAGACATGGTGATAGGGATGGAGGTTTAGCATGGGGTCAGCAACATGGACTTTCACTCACCAAGGCCAACCTGGCTATGGCCACTGCTGAGTGCCCAATCTGCTAGCAGCAGAGACCCACACTCTGTCCCCAATACGACACCACTCCCTTGGTGGCAGGTTGATTACACTGTACCACTTCCATCATGGAAGGGACCGTAATTTATTGTAACTAGAATGGACATATACTCCAGATATAGTTTTGCCTTCCCCGCACACAATGCTTCTGCAAAAACCACCATCTGTGGACTTATGGAAAGTCTTATCCACCATCATAGTGTTCTATACAGCATTGCTTCTGATCAAGGAACCCACTTCACAGCAAATGAAGTGTGGAAATGGGCATGTGCTCATGGAATTCTCCAATCTTACCATGTTCCCCATCATCCACAGGCAGCTGGGTTGATAGGATGGTGGAATGGCCTTCTGAAGACCCAGTTACAGTACCAACTAGGTGACAATACCTTGCAGGGCTGGAGCAAAGCTCTCTAGGGGGCCATGTATGCTCAGAATAAATGTCCACTGTGTGCTGCTGTGCTGGTTTGAAAGGAAGTATGCCCCCTAGAAAATCCATGTTTTAACCAAAATCCCATTTCATAAAGGTAGAATAATCCCTGTTCAATACTGTATGTTTGAAACTGTGATTGGATCGTCTCCCTGGATGATGTGATTTAGTCAAGAGTGGTTGACGACATGTCTCCACCCATTTGGGTGGGTCTTGATTGGTTTACTGGAGTCCTATAAAAGAGAAAACATTTTGGAGAAAGAGATTCAGAGAGAGCAGAGCAGAACAACATAACCACGAGAAGCAGAGTTCACCAGCCAGCGACCTTTGGAGATGAAGAAGGAAAATGCCTCCCAGGGAGCTTCATGAAACAGGAAGCCAGGAGATGAAGCTAGCAGATGATGCCGTGTTCGCCTTGTGCCCTTCCCGCTGAGAGAGAAGCCCTGACTGTGTTTGCCATGCGCCTTCTCACTTGAGAGAGAAACCTTGAACTTCATCGGCATTCTTGAACCAAGGTATCTTTCCCTGGATGCCTATGATTGGACATTTCTATAGACTTGTTTTAATTGGGACATTTTCTCAGCATTAGAACTATAAACTAGCAACTCATTAAACTCCCCTTTTTAAAAGCCATTCCGTTTCTGGTATATTGCATTCTGGCAGCTAGCAAACTAGAACAACTGCTATTTCTTCTATAGCCAGGATTCACTGGTCCAGGAATCAAGGGGTGGAAATGGGGGTGGTACCACTCACTTATTACCCCCAGTGATCCACTAGGAAAATTTTTGCTTCCTGTCCCTGAAACCTTAAGCTCTGCTGGTCTACAGACCTTAGTTCCAAAAGAAGGAGTGCTCCTACCAGGAGACACAATAATGTTTCCATTGAACTGCCACCAGGCAACTTTGGGCTTCCCATGCCACTGAATTAACTGGCACAAAAAGGGATTACTGTACTGGGATCCTATCAAAGGGAAATATGGCTGCAACTACACCATGGAGGTAAAGAAGAGTTTTCCTGGAATACAAGGGATCCCCTAGGGTGTCTCTTAGTGCTACCATATCTGTAATCAAAGTCAATAGAAACTGCAACAACCCAATCTAGGTAAGTTTTCTACCAATGGCTCAGAAACTTCAGTAATGAAGGTTTGGTTCGCCCCACCTGGAAAATAACCACGACCAGCTGAAGTGCTTGCTGAGGGTAAAGGGAACATGGAATGGGTAGTAGAAGGCAGTGATGAATACGAACTACAACCACATGACCAATTGCAGTAATGAGGACTGTTGTTGTTTGAGTATTTCCTCCAGGTTTTGTTATGAGTATGTTTGCATTTGTACATAACCAAAAATCTTGTTTTCCTCTTATCACATGACATAAATTGTATTGTTCATGTTATAGTATTTAAGTCATAGATATGAATTTTAAAAGTGAATGTTACCTGAGGACTTGCACCCTATTCTGGAGAAATGTAGTGTTTCTGGTTATATGCAGGACAGCTGAGTATGGTTATGCAAAACATGTCTGTTATTGTGTTCTATTTGGAAATTAAGCATGTTTCAAGGTGGTGTGTATGGCTGCCAAGTTGACAAGGGGTGGACTGTAATGGTTAGGTTCTGTTGTCAAGTTGGCCAAATGATTATGCCCAGCTATCTGGTCAGGCAAGCATTGGACATTTCATTGATGGTTGATAAACTGGAAGGCTGGTATATTAAGTCATCAGTCAATTGATTGCATCTGTGGCTGATTACATTTGAGATCAACTAAGGCACCCCCCTCCCCCCACCAACAAGATAATCCAATCAGTTGACTTTTAAGGAAGAAGAGAGAATTTCTCACTGTTTCTTCAGCCAATGAGCCTCTCCCATAGAGTTCATCCTGACCCTTTACAAGAGCTGTCAGCTTCACAGCCTGCCCTACGATTTTGGACTCTTCCATTCTCAGGTTTGCGTGAGTTACCTTTATAAATCTCATATTTACAGATATCTCTGGTTGGATCTATTTCTCTAGAGATCCCTGACTAATACAGAAGAGTAATAAAATAAGGCATCAATGACCAAGAGAGATCAAATAGAGTCAAGAGGCTATTCTAGAGGCTGCTCTTATGCAAGTTTCAGTTAGAT
This sequence comes from Myrmecophaga tridactyla, assembly GCA_004026745.1. NCBI lineage: Eukaryota > Metazoa > Chordata > Mammalia > Pilosa > Myrmecophagidae > Myrmecophaga > Myrmecophaga tridactyla. Next base: position 14,977 of record PVIY010050098.1, read on the forward strand.
AGTGCTAGTTGTTATGGTTTGCTAAACCCCAATCAACATCTTTCCTGTTGTCTCTTAAGAACATCTAGGGCTCAAACAGAGACTCTATAAAGGTTTCATGGATTAGATTTGCCTGCTTGGAACATATAATTCCCAGAGGGTCCCTGGATCAGATAAATGCTACAACTCAGAGAGACCAGACTTTCCAGGGTTATCAATTAATGATATCCCCCTATCCTTCAGTGTGGACACCTTTCTCAACATGAAAAACTCAAAACAGGCAGTCCCCAAAGATCCCTATAGAATGGGAGGATTAAAGGAGAAGTAGGAGGTGAAATAGAAAAAAAAGGGATTTAACAAATGAGTATGGCTGCTGACTCATTATATTAATATTTCTTCTAGCCTCCAGTGTTTTGGAGCAGCTAGAAGGAAAATCTGAGATGATGGAATAGTAGCCCATGACAGATGCAGGGATCTGTTCTGTAGCTACTTGGTGAAGTGTGCTTTGAAAATTATTGCTTTTTACTTTCTTTGCTTTGTATATATGTTGTATTATACAATAAAAAAAGTTAAAAAAAACAAAAAAACAAAAAATCTGTTTGATCTGATTTCTCCCTGTCTCTCCAATCCTAATTTTGCTCCATTCTCCTTACCCACTCCAGCCTCATTACCTTCTCTCAGTTTCTTGAAAGTAAAAAATAAAAGTAAATAAAAAGTAAAAGTAAGAAAAAGTAGTAAGTAAAAGAGACAATAACAATGAAAGAAAGAGCAGAGACAAACAATTGATATGTTTGATTTCTTTAAAACTTTAAACCCTCTCTACATAAAAATCATCATTGGGTAGGATGATGAAAGATAATGACCTGGAGGGCAAGGATTGGCAGCAAACAACTGGAAAAGGATTCAAAAGCACTGGAATTTAACAAACTTTTCAAATGTAAGAAGATCAGAACTGAGATTCCAGTTGGAACCTGGGTCTTGAACATGCACAGGCAATTCACAAAATAAATGCTTAAAATGGATAAACATGTTAAATATCTTCTTCTTTACTCTCAGTGAAAGAAATGAAGGTTTGAACTATGAGATAGTATATTTCAGCAATTGGCTTGGTAAATATATATTTTCCTTTTAAAAAATATTTTTTCTGAGTTACAGCTTATGGTAAAGTGTGCAAATGCTCAGCTACAGCTCAACTACCTTTTAAATAAGTATATGTCCATGTAGCCATACCCGGATCAAGATAGAGAATTTACAGACACGATACTAGAATCTTCCCTCATGCGCCTTCCTATTCAGTAGTCCCCCATCATAAGAAGTAACCATTAACTTTGCCTATTCTCGTCTTTTCTTTTTTGCTCTACCAAATACCACTTGGTCACCAGGAATTGTTTTGTTGTTTTCCTTTAAAATTGTTATGTGGAAT
>PVIY010050099.1:0-16380 GCA_004026745.1 Myrmecophaga tridactyla
ACATTCTTCCTGACTGAAAATAACAGCTGCAGCTATGGTCTGCAACATAGCTTCAGGCTTCTCAATGCAATAATTTGTGTATATGTCACATCTATGTGTGCACCCATGGAACAACTTAGAGTACTTTATTTAAAAAGTGCAACATTATGTGGATTATTTTGCATGTTAAATATTGTAGTCTGATTATCCGTAAACAAACAAAACCCCACACAAACACTCTTATTTCTACTTTTTAAAAAAATCTGTCAACCCATAATTATTCTAATATGCTTTGCTCATGTGGACACACATCGAATGTTGGAAAGGTGCATATACCTTAAATAAGGTTTAAAAATGAGTGCTTCATAATTTATACTATGAAATGTGCATTTCTGATATTCATTTTATGCAGCATAAGGTTTAGATCAGGAAATTTCCAATCCTGGATCCACTCAGTTCACTTAGAAAACAACTCCTCAAAAGTATGGTTCTTGCAGCGGGCTTAAAGATTAAACATGATGAAGTATTCTAGCTCCCTCTATTTCAAGTATCAAAGCAAAATGAGGCTCAAAATGTCTCTAGGATTATAACTGAAAATGCAATGATATACAAAAGTTGTGTGTTTTGAAATAAGATCTAAATTGAAACAAAATTCTTATGCTAAATTTATAATCTATGTTAGGGCGATAAGTACTTTGACCTTAAAATGATTTTATTAAATCTGAATATTTGTTCTAAAGTGATAAAGAACACATTGCACTTATAAATATATGGTTTCAGAGGTAAAAATTCAATCATGATATTTAAAACTTTTTAAACATTTTTGGCTTTTGTTTTAGTTTAAAATATTAAATTTCATTCTGAACATAAATATTTGGTCTCCTGGTACTTAAATATGGAAAATATTTAATGCACTAAAAAGAAAGAATTTACTAAAGCTGTTTAAACTTGCCTTTCACTGTCATCAGAAAATCTGCAGTATAGAAAATATCTGGTACCCTTGAGGTTTCAGGGTAAGCTGACTTGAAATTTCAATGCCATTAAAAAACCAAGAATCAAACAGAAAAAACTGCTGCAATAAAGCACTATGTTTTTAAAACTTGCAGACATGATCCCACAGTCTGACAAAGTTAGCACTGCTCCTCAGAATAAGTAACTTTTCACCTTTTCTTAGGCACAAGAAGTTTTGAGCTTGGAAAATAATCTAACCTGGTTCTTAACATACTCACTGAGAAGTATGATTTTAAGGTATTTCTCTTCTAAGAATTATGTCAATCATGTGAAAGTGTGGAATCATCACTCTTATGAAAAGTGTGCCAAGATTAAATATGACTATGTTGAATCCTTTTCTAGCTTTAACTCAAAAATAGAAATCATGAGTCTTCTATACATTAATTTTAAAAACACACAGAAGTGAAAAGTGCTATTTTTAAAAAATTACAATTTTTCCCCTATTTTATATCAACGTGGAATGATTTCAGGTCTCTTGTACTAAAAGCTGGACTTTTAAAAAACTAGTAGTATAATGTTTAATATGATGATTTCAATCAGTAGTGGCTTCAGTTTCAGCTGGACTGCGAATTAGTCTTCAAATTCCTCTTTTTCCTGCAGGACCTTTTGGTTTTGTAAAACTTTGCTTATGAGCATGTTGCTTGGGGTGCACTTCTTCATAAAGGAAGTCTGCAGTCAACTCATCCCCATTATCTATCTCAATCTTTCTAATTACATCCATTTGTAGTTGTCTTTCTACTATTTCTAGCAAGGGCTCTTGCAGCTAGAATACAGCATTTGTTCTCTTATACTGCATGTATATCCAGGCATTGAATAAATAAAAACTATGGACTCCAAATAGTCTCCTTTATGGGAATGTTTATACAGAAAGAAATGGTAACGTGCGGAATCCTTGGGTATCCTCTTTGGCAAATCTTTTAGTTCTGTATTTGTTGTGTTGGCCAAAATAATAATTTCGTTTTTTATATCTATTTCCAGTTGCACATAGTTGAGCTGTCTGTTATTCAATCTTTCCAAAGCCTGAAAAGCTTCTCGAGAAATAGGAAATGCTACTCCTTGTAGTGTTTGATGCTTAGTGTCCACACTCACATCAGTTTGTACCTCATTAATTTTAATCTGTCGTAATTCTTCCTCAGTTGCAGTCAGTGGAGCAGGGGAAGATTGTGATAGCAAGTATTTTTTATATCCATGTAATGATACATCTTCCTTTACTGTTCCAAATACTTCATCTTTAATGTGGCCACCTCCAAACTCCTTCTTCAGAGTTGCTCTTGTTGCTGCATACAGCATTTTTTGACGAACATGAGAATGATCTGGAGACCACGCAATGAATATCCATTCATATCCCTGGGCGTTCTGGGAATCTAATCTGAATAAGATATAGCATGGTTGTTTGTCCTCCAGCAGAGGTAGAATAAAGGAATCATAATCCTTATCCCAGGAATCTGAAGGTTGACTGTATGACCCAATCACAAGTTGCTTATTTTCAATAGATATTTTCAGAAGTCTGTATTTTCCATTTCTTGCTCTGGCAAAGATATATTTAACATCTTCACTAGCTTGGATGCCAGTCTGATTGGACATGGCGGCTGCCGCGGACTCCGGGATCCGGCACTGACTGCAGCCAACAGCCCCGGCCGGCGGCTCCAGGAAGTGGTGTCTCCAGACATACATTCTTGACATAGAAGCATTTCATATTGTACAATCAGTGGCTCACAGTATCATCACAGTTGTATATTTATCACCATGATCATTTTTTGAACATTTATATCACTCCAGCAAAGGAAATAAGAAAAAAGAAAAAACTCATACATGCCATAACCCCTCAACCCTCCCTCTCATTGACCACTAGTGTTTCCATCTACCCAATTTATTTTACCCTTTGTCCCCTGTATTGTTTATTTATTTATAGACTTTTTACTCATCTGTCCATGCCCTGCATATAAGGAACATCAGACACAAGGTTCTCACAATCATACAGTCACATTGTAAACGTTATATCTTTATACAATTGTCTTTAAGAATCTAGGCTACTGGAACACAGCTCAACGGTTTCAGGTACTTCCCTCTAGCCACTCCAGTACACCATAAACTAAAAAAGGATATCTATATGGTGCATAAGAATAACCTCGACTTTGTTTGAAATCTCTCAGCCACTGATACTTCATTTTGTCTCATTTCTCTCTTCCCTCTTTTCGTCAAAATGCTTTTTCGATCTCTTGATGCCAGGTCCTGGCTTATCCCAGGCTTTCTGTCCCATGTTACCAAGGGAGATTGACACCCCTGGGAGTCATGTCCCACACAGCGGGGAGGGCACTGAGTTCACATGCTGAGTAGGCTTAGAGAGAGAGGCCATATCTGAAACAAAATAGGTTTTCTGGGAGTGTCTGTTAGGCCTAATTTTTAGTGAGCTTTGCCTGTCCTTTGCAGGAATAAGTTTCATAGGGGCATACCCCAAGATTGTTTCTCCCACTCTCTAGGGTTATTTGGGCTTGGCCTATTCTAACTTTTTCATGTTGGAAGGGGCTGTCAATAAGGGATGGGGGAACTAAGTGATATTCTGGAGAGGCTGGTCCCTCTGAATTTTAGGACTTAAGTGGTCCAGGGATCCATCTGGAGGTTGTAGGTTTCTGAAAAGTTACCCAAGTGCATGGAACCTTTGTAGAATCTTATATAACACCCTAGGTGTTCTTTAGGATTGGCAGGAATGGTTTTGATTGAGGTTTGGCAAGCTTTGATAGGTAGCAGTGTCTAACTGTTGCCTGCGTAAGAGTGACCTCCATAGCAGCCTCTCAACTTTATTTGAGCTCTCTCAGTCCCTGATATCTTATTTGTTACATTTCTTTTCCCCCTTTTGGTCAGAATGACATTGTTGATTCCACAGTGCCGGGGCCAGGCTCACCCATGGATATCATGTTCCACATAGGGGCTACAGCAGCAATTTCACTTGCAGAGTTGGGCGTAAAGAGAGAGGCCACATCTGAACAACAAAAGAGATCCTCCGGAAGTAACTCTTAGGCATACCTGTAGGTAGGCTAAGCTTCTCCACTACGTACATAAGCTTCACAAGAGCAAGCCTCAAGATTCAGGGCTTGGCCTATTGATTTGGGTGTCATATCAGGCGTTTCCCCGGTGGTAAAGTTTAATAGTTCCATATTTTTACTCCCATCCTTCAAGAGTTCTGTCCAATAGTTTTTTATTATCTTCTTAATATACTTTGGGATGTATCCAAGCATTACATTAAGCTATACTGAATTAAAGGCCCTCATTCTTATTGTCAGCTCTCTGTGTTTGGATTGTTTAAATGATCTATCCAGACAAGTTGAGTTAGATTGTGTGCTGTGCCCCACTTATTTTTCATGTAATGGATCTTCAAGATCTTTTCATTCACCGTTGTTTTTAAGCATATACATTTAGATGTTTCTTTCAACAAATAAAGTTTCTTACCAAAGAGTGTTCTTTAAGATTTCCTTTACTGAGAATCATGTTTATTCTGTTTTTGTGCTCAAATGTCTTTATCAATTAGGTACTTCAAACTTAAATGGCATTTTAGCTAAACATAAAATTCTAAGTTGATGTTTAGTCTACATCCTTTGTCTTTTATTGTTGCTGTCAGTTTAATCTGGACAGTGAGTAAAATTATTCTTCTTTTGTAGGTAATTTATCAATTTTGTTGTTGTTTCCTTATAAGAATGTGGGGGGAAGCTCAGTTCTTTTTTTCCTTATAGCCTTTCCTATCTTTCTTTCTCGGTGCTACATCTGGATAATTTACTGGCATCTCTTTTCTGCTTTGCTGATTCTCTTTAAATATGTATGTGGGGCCACAGTGGCTCAGCAGGCAAGAATGGTTGCCTGCCATGCCAGAGGACCCGGGTTCTATTCCCGGTGCCTGCCCATGTTAAAAAAAAAAAAAAAACAACAACAAATACTACTGTTGTTTTGTCTGATGCTTCTTTTATCTACCATATCAACAAAAGAATAGACCATATGGAATAAAAATAAATAATAGGGGGAACAAACGTTAAAAAAAATTTAGTTTGAAATGCTAGTGGTAAGTGAAAGCGAGGGGTAAGAGGTATGGTATGTATAACTTTTTTTTCTCTATTATCGTTTTATTTCTTTTTCTGTTGTCTTTTTATTTTCTAAATCGATGCAAATGTTCTAAGAAATGATGAATATGCAACTATGTCATATATTAAGAATTACTGATTATATATGTAGAATGGAATATATCTTATTGTTTTGTTTGTTTGTTGTTAATTTTTTTTAATTAATAAAAAAAAAACCCGAAAAAAAATATGTATGTGAACCTCTGGATTTAAATTCTGAATGAGAATCCTCAAAACTGAATGTTAGACAACCACTAGAAATTCCTCAACAAGATTTAATAAATATGGTAATGCCCCTGACTGGGTGGCACAGATGATTGTTAGCTGTCCAGCAATACTTCTCGCATTTTTTCCCTGTGTTCATAGCCAAACCCATTCCATTGTAGCCTCCATTACAATTAGATGTGGCCATTTAATTAAGTTCTACATGATAGAATCTAGACAGAGTAATTGCTGCTACTTTCTGGCCTGACCCTTGGAACTTTCCAACCATACTACTCCATGCTATTTCTCTTTCTATTAAATAGTGGGTAGCATAGTTTAAAGAGACAAAGAATCGAAGATGATAGAGTTACTTGGTATGAATCTCCAAATGCTTGCAGCAGAGCATCTCTCCTTAGTCCCTCCTTCACCACTTGTAATATCTATCCTGGACTATTAATATGAAGTGATACAAATACAATGCTTTTTGTGTTTGAATCTTTAAAATGTGTCATTCATTATAGCAGTGTAACTATCCTAATAGAGTATCTCTTTTTAATTCCTTTCCCAAATTCTTGGAGCATATTGTACTAAAAGTAAACACTCCTTGCATCATAATTAACATGATCATCTTGCTGAGATAAAAAATTATATATTTTTTGAGGTAATCAATTATGTATTGATTTCTGCGTCATAGCTAATAAGTATATAAGTTTAATGTAAGTATTAGTAATTCCAGTCTTAGCCCAAGACAGTGTTTTCTTTTGCTGGAGACTTATTTTCAAATTGTACTTTATGATCAGAGTACCCTCCTGTCAGTAATACATTTAAAATCTTATGAGAAATTGCATTCTTTTAATATTTCTTTATAGAATAATGGCTGTAAATGATAAAACATTCATTTAAAGCTGAAATTTTCTTATTTTAGATTTTAGCCATCCTATATAAGGATGCTGCTACATTAGTGTTTTCTACTGAATCATAATAATCTTAAGTTTTTCACATAGAAATTTAAACTACCTTTGTGCCAAATTGGAAAATTAATGCTGGTCATGATTCTAAAATTACTGAAATTATCCATGATAATTTGGAAGAGCTCTGGCTATTATGCTGTGGACATCCAAGGTCAAGGGTCCTTGTTGCAGCCTTTCACCTGAATATGCTTCTCACAGAGTCCAATGGAACTTTCATTGTATGAGCTAAAGTAAATTGTTTCTTGTTTTATTATGTAGTTTCGATCAGTTTCTACCTTGCGTTTTTTCAGTTCAGTCCAAAGAGCTTCCTTTAGTATTTCTCATACTGCCTGTTTACCTGTGAGGAATTTCTCTAAAAGTGTTTTGTATTTCACATTCAGATTTTATGAGTATTTTCTGTGGATATAGAATTCTGGATTGATAGTTCTAATATTTTTTTTCATTCTTTTCAGATATCATTCCATTGTCTTCTGGTCTCTGTTTCTGATTAGATGTTAGCCATCATTCAGGTTGTTCTTCTGTGTATATTATAATGTGTCACTTTTCTCTGCCTACTTTGAAGATGTTTTGTCTTTGGTTTTCGGTAGATTGATTATAGTACGCCTAGGTATTTTTTTCTTTTTATTTGTCTTGCTTTTTTTGGTGACAGTGAGGGGGAGAGAACTGAAATCCTTTGGTCTGTGGGCTGTTTTTTACCACAATACTGCTCTTAAACAAGTAAACTAAAATATAGTACATATATATAGTACTACAAAGGAAACCAACTATATCTCAAATTTAAGAACCTAGGCAACAGAGCATTAATATTATCTACTTATTTACATGTTTTTTCTCTCTTCTGGTCTCCAGCCCATCACACTCCCATTTCCATGTCACACCTATGCAGTAATTGTTTTCTTTTTTTTTTAATTATTTCTCTGCTTTTTCCCTTTATCTCCAGATATGGCGTCAGATAATCATTCACTCTATTTGCTTTACAACTAGAGTTATGTTATTGTACAACAATACTCTTAAAAATAAAACTTGATTTAGAAGACTCATCTTTATAATATTGAGATTTTGCATTTGACAACATCAGTAACTCGTTTTTCAAATATTTTTTTCTGCCCCACTTTCTCTCCTCTTTTTGGAATTCTGATGACACGAGATTCTGTCCCTATTTCTTCAGTCACTTTTTCCCTTTGTTTTTTTTAATATGATTTGGATTAGTCTTCAAGTTGTCTGACCCTTTCTTTTGCTGCATCTAGTCTGCTGATAAGATACAGTGAATTTTTCATGTCAGGCATTATATCTTTGAGTTCTAGAATCTCCTTTTCATTTTTTAATAGTTTCCCTCTCTCTGCTGAGATTTCCCCATACGTTAACCTTATTTAAAGAAAAACATACTTTCCTTTAAATCCATGAACATATTTATTTATAGTACCTGGTTTAGAATCTTTGCTGTTTCTAACATTTGGATCATCTTGGAGTCTGTTTCTTGATTAATTCGCCACATTAACTACCTCATATATCCAGTAATTTTTTATTGTATGCTGAATCTTGTATATTGTACCTCTCATGGAATCTGGATTATGTTGTCTTCCTTTTTAGGAATGTTATCTTTTAATCTGGCATTTAATTTACTGGCAACCATTAATTCTTATTTTAGCCCAGTGTAATCTTTTAACCGGTTAATTAAGTTAGTTAGTTAGTTAGTTAGTTAGTTAGTAAGTATGGACAGGCATCGGGAATTGAACCTGGGTCTCCAGCATGGCAGGCGAGAACTCTGCCTGCTGAGCCACTGGGGCCTGCCCCATTAATTCATTTTTAAATTTCAGAAACAGTATTTCATTTTTAGAAACCCTATTTGATTCTTTTTAAAATTCTGCCCATTTTTTATTTTTATTTATTTTTTCTCGTGTAGTCCATTCCTTCTTTTATAACCCTTTCTCCTCTGTCTCTGATACTTCAATTGTCTCTAGTTCTTTGAGGTTTTCAGTTACATTTTTTTCTCTACTCATAGTGGAGTATTTCTGGGTAAAATTTTTGGATTATAAACTTGTTAGGTTGGACATCCTAGTGCCTGAAGTAAGGGCAGGTTATTTCCAGAGAGGTAGGAATATTAACCAACCTGAAACACTTTTCATATTAATTTTCTCAGCTTGGGAGTTCTCAGACAATTCAAGTAAAGAAACTATACTCTCAAGACCAGGTCCTTTTTTCCACATTTTCAAGGAAGGCTTCCACTGCTCTCTAGGCTTAAAACAGACACACTTCCTTATAGTCTCCTTTTGTTGGCAAGTGTTTTGTTTTTTTTTTCCCCAGTGCTTGGAAGTACAGTTTTATGAAATGGTGAGGAAGTTTCTTTTCTCACTCCTGCTTTAGGAAAGGATTTATCTCCTGTCTCATTTTGGCTCCTTGTTTATGGAGACAGATAATCGCTACTTCCCTAACTTTTTTCTTCTTGGACTTTTTGGCAGTCTTATGAAGCCTATGGACATTTTTTCAAAATACTGCTCTTGAACAAGTAAACTAAAATACATAGTAGTATAAAGGATACCAACTATATCTCCAGTTTAAGGACCTAGGCACCAGAACATTAATATGGTTTACTTATTTACGTGTTTCTCTCTCTTCTGGTCTCTAGCCCATCACAGCCCCATTTTCATGTCACACCTATGCATTAATTGTTTTTTTTTTAATTATTTCTCTGCTTTTTCCCTTTTTCTCTAGACATGAGCTTCAGATAATTATTCAATCTATTTGCTTTACAATTTAAAAACTAAAATTATGTTATTGTACAACAATACTCTTAAAAATAAAACTTGATTTTAGAAGACTCATCTTTACAATATTGAAATTTTCTGCTATAAGCAGAATGCATCGATCTCTTATTCAGTTCCTTTTATTCTTATGCCTTAGGAATGTTTTTCTTTAATATTTTTGTTGACAAATCTTCACACACAAACAGTCCATACATGTCATACAACCAGTGGCTCACAAGATCATCACATAGTTGTGTATTCATCACCATGATCCTTTTTTAGAACATTTGCATCACTCCAGAAAAAGAAATAAAAAGAAAAAACTCATATATCCTGTACCCCTTACCCTCCCTCTCATTGACCACTAGTATTTCCATCTACCCAATTTATTTCACCCCTTCCCCCTATTTATTTATTATCCATATTTTTTTACTCATCCATCCCTACCCTAGATAAAAGGAGTATTAGACACAAGGTTTTCACAATCACACAGTAACATTGTAAAAGTTATGTCTTTATACAATTGTTTTCAAGAGTCAAGGCTACTGGAACACAGCTCCTCAGTTTCATGTACGTACTTCCAGCCACTCCAATATACCATAAACTAAAAAGGGATATTTGTGTAATGCATAAGAATAGCTTCTAGCATAACCTCTCTGAAATCTCTCAGCCATTGAGACTTTATTGTCTCATTTCTCTCTTCCCCCTTTTGGTCAAGAAGCCTTTCTCAGTCCCTTGATGCCGGGTCCTAGCTCATTCCATGCATCCCATGTTGCCAGGGAGAGTCTCAAGTGTCACATAAATATCTGAAGTTTCTGGAAATGACCAGGTTATATACAAGCAGCTCAGTATCTCAGAATTTATAAATAACGGTTACAACTCCTAAATATATGTCACTTCTGTAAGAATTTACAATAGGCCCCAGTCTTATAACCTATACTCTCTAGTTCATTTCACCAAATTTTTATATTATAGTTAGTCTAAGGTAATATTAAGTAAGGTATAATAATATTTGTGTTCTGACATTTCATTCAACATACAGTCCTTAAGGTTCATTCACCTAGTTGCATGCCTCACAACTTCATTCCTTCTTGCGGTTGGTCAGTAGTCTGTTATATGTTTACACCATATTCCCCCCTTCCATTCCTCAGTCGTTGTACCCTTAGACCACCTCCATCCATTGTGAATCACGAACACTGCTGCTATAAACAGCAGGGCTTTGCATAAATCTTATTTCATATTCAGTTTAGTTCTTTGTATTTTATGTTTTTGTTTACTGCTTGATATGAGATCTGTTGTGTTTTTTAGTTATTTGTAATTTCTATTTAAGCTATTGTTTTTTTTAAGTTGTTGATGTACATTATTTCTCTACCCATCTTGCATTTATTGTTTCTGATAGTTTTACAGCTTTTTTAAGGTTTCTATAATATAGTTATGTCATCTGCAAATAACTATAACTTTATGTTTCTACTTTAGGGTTTATTGTTTTGACCAAGGATCATTGTGCCTCACCACATTGCCTTTTGGTGGTTAGTTCTTTGACCTATTAGTAGAACAAATTATTTTACTAGTTGAGTGTGAAAGTACTCCTCTGAATCATATGAATCATCGTTGCATATCTGGAATAAACTAACTCAGGCATGGAATATTCTTTAAATATAATTTGATTTCTATGTATTTTGCTTTGGGTTTTACAGCAAAATTTATAACATATTTTCCTTTTTTGTGTCTGGAACATAAATTTTAGCAGTTATAATCATCATAGTTGCAAAGTTTATATAGTTATAGAGTAGAATCTTAAAATTTAGTTGAACTTACACAGCTTTCTGTGAATTATTAATTCAAATCTTTTATTTGATTTTATTACTCCTCATATCACTGTTATAATTTAATCCAGAAATGAAAATAAGCTCTTGAAAATCTTAAAAACTGTCATAAACTATGCCTGCATTTAAATAAGTTCAAGTTCTCCATATAAATATATATTTTTAATTTTTTAAATTTTTTTAAATACCAAAAAACACCAAACGCAAACATTCCTAAGTTTTGATCATTCCATTCTACATATATAATCAGTAATTCACAATATCATCACTTAGTTGCATATTCATCATCAAGATCATTTCTCCATATAAATATTTTTAAAACTAAAGTTGTTTTTACCAAGTACAGAATTAGCTAAAGAAATTATGGTCTGTAACATACCATGTAATACTGTAAAGCTATTAAAAAGGAAAAATGATTATACATGGAAAGACATCCATGATATTATGTATTATATAAAAAAGGATATAGCACATGGAAAAAGGAAACTAATCCTGTTTACATCATTTTTAAGGTTCAAATTAACTATAGTTCATGAAATTCCTTTGGTAATGTTAAAGTCAGTTTTAGATTTTTAGGGTTTTTCCAATTTGGCCATAACTGATTTCTTATCATTTGAATAGCTATGACTTACTTTGAAGGGACAGAGATTTATGTCCAATAGCTGCAAGGGTCATTTATTTTCATTCATTTATTAAAAGTGGTAGTTTTAAGCTTTTACACATATTATTTCATTTGATATTCCCAACAACATTGTGTAGCTTTTCATTACTCATCCTCTCACAACTTCATGTTATAGTTCAATCACAGGGATCAGCAAACTTTCTCTTTAAAAAAATATAAAGATACTAAATATTATAGGCTTGGTGGCCATGTGACCTCTGTTGCAGCTACTCACCTTTTCTGTTGTAAGAAAAAAAGCAGCCACAGGTAATATATAATCTAAGATTTTCTAAGATTTAGAGCATTTCTTTTATATTTCCCTTTTTCTGGTAAGTTTACTACAAGAAATTTCAAAATTACATGAAAGTGGAGAAAATAGTATAATGAAATCCTGCATATTCATTACTCAGTTTTAATAATTAGTAGAGCATGGTTTGTCTTGTTTCATCTATATTCTCCTCCATTTCCCCTACTTCCAGTTATTTTGAAGCATATCCCAAGCTTATTCATCTGTAACGTAGTATTAGCTTTTTTTCTCCTTTTACTTGTAAATCAATAGTTTCTTCCTGTACCTTTTTTATTGTCTTACAAATGTGTTATTAAAATAAGCATGTTGGGCTATGCAATGGTGGCTCAGCAGGTAGGATTCTCCCCTGCCATGCCGGAGACCCGGGCCCGGGTTCGATTCCTGGTGCCTGCCCATGTGAAAAAATAAAATAAAATGAACATGTTATTTGTCTTGCAGAGTTTCTCTCAGTGTACATTTTGCTAATTATATTATTTAGTTAAGATTAACGTGCTCCTCTGTCCGCTATATTTCATGCAAATTGGTAGCTGTATCTAGAGGCTTGGTCAGATTCTGGTTTGATTTGGGGCCAGAGGAGGAAGGGAACAAAAGCATATAATCTCAACATTTCTCTCTTACTGATCATTGAGTAGATTTATTAATCCCTTAAGGATTGCAAAATGGTGCCATTACTATGCTATCTTTCTTCCGTTTATTAGTTGAAATACATCTATAAAGAGAAGCTTGCTCTCATCAACTATTTCATCACTCTGAAGGTACAGTTCATGTAGGAGACGGATGATAAATGCTTGGTTTCTGGCTTTTATTACCAGTTTCCACAAGTGTGTTGGTTCCCTAGTGTAGTTCAAAAGTTACCATTTTGAGTTTTTTACTTTTGAATGTTTCACCATACTTGGTGTGTTTATTGTCCATATTGATGACATTTGACTTCTTTCAGTTGACTCCTGAGTCCTTTTGTCACAGCCCTAATAATCTTTAATAGCTTCCTTGTTATCTAGTGCAAGATGGTGTTCTAGGATCTTGTACATTTCCTGTCAAAGGTCTAGTGTCAGTCAGTTCTCCAGGGTTCCCAGGTTACCTTGAAGGGGAAATGGTATTTGAGGGTCCACTGATTGGGCACCGTATGTGCTCATGGCTGCTGGTTTGGTCATTGTTTCTAAGCTTTTTCATTGAACAGTGCTAAGAAATATGAGTTTTATTTTTTTAATATGTAATGAATCATGAGTTTGTACATACTTTCAGTTCAAATTCAGGCTACATGGTTTTTGATTCTTTGGTCTTACATTTGTCTCTCCTTTCTCCCATGTGAAAATCCTAGATCTGTAACTCCACTTTAGTTGTTCATTTAATCTAACCCATAATCACAGATGAAAGTTTGGAATAACGATACCGACAACAGTATAATTCTGAAAACAGGTTAAGAATCTTTTTGCTGTATTTTGGACCTTGGGGTTTATTCCTAAGGAACGTTCATACCATTTAATTTTATTATGGTTCTGAGTGACTTAGGACCCATGTTATTAATAAAATGCACATCTTAGATTCAAATTGCTTTGAACTTTTACAGATTGCTTTTAAAATTTTTTAATTTCAATATGTCATGGTTTAAAAGTCAAATATACAAAACTGCATTTATTATTAAATAAATTTAATATTTATTTATATACTTATATGGTTTATTATATATTTATAAATGTATTTATATATTGTTAAATTTAAAGTTTATATATTATTAATATTGAATTTATTAAATAAATACTCGTGTATATATATGTGGTGTATATGCAAGTATATAATCATGTCCCCATCTCACTTAGCTAAACAACAGCTTTCTATATTCGCTTTTGTCCTCCTTGTTTTGCCTCTTTTTAAAAAAATAAAACTTAACACTGTATCCTGGAAATCACTTCATAACTGTATTTAGAGCAACCCTGCAATTCGTTTTACATCTGCATGATACTGAATTGTGTAGATGTGCTGTGGTTTGTTCAGCATTTTCCTATGATGGACTTTTGGGTTGTTTCCATTGTGTGTGGGGGTAGGTTGTTTTTTCCCCCTTTTATTACATTGGTGCTTCAGTAAATAGCCACGTTTATCCTTTTTTTTTTTTAATCTATTTTTGTCATTGTGTGTTTGGGAAACATTCATTAGAAGTGGGATTGAGGAGAATTACAGGAAATGCATATGGGATTTTGGAAGATACTGCTAAATTTCCCTTTATAGGGATTGTGCTGTTTTACATAACCGTCATAATGTATCAGAGTGCCTGTTTTGCCACAGCCTCACCAACAGAGTATCTTGCCAGACTTTAGAACTCTTGCCAATTCTGTAAGTGAGAAATATTAAGTCAGTTTTAATTACATTCTTCTTATGAATGAGGTTTGGCATCTTTTCATATGTCTAAGAGGCATTTGCTTTTTTTTTTTCCTATGAACTCTTAATATTTGTAGTCCGTTTTTCTATAGGATTGTTGGACATTCTTATCTCTGTTTTTCGAAATTATTTATGTATTAAGGATATTAGCCCTCTTGTCTGTGTTAAATTGCAATTATTTTACTCTTTTGTCGTGGGTTTTTACTTTGTTTATTGTGGTTTTTCCTTATGTATGAGAGCTTTTTTTAAAAAATAATGAAAGTCAATCATTTCCTTTTCTTTTGCTCTACTCATTCTGTACTGGCTGAAATAATGTCATGTAAAGTGTATAAAAATGTAAATTAAATATATTTTTTAAAACATGCATCTGGAGTCCTTTGTTACTAGAATGTGTTCCTTTCTTCCAGGCAAGGATAAAAGCCATTAATACATTTTTTGCCAAGAATGGTTTTCGATTAATGGATTCTAGTGTGTATAGTCAGCCCATTCAAACTCAAGCACAGTACGCCTCACCAATCTTTATGCAGCCTGTATATAATCCTCACCAACAGTACTCCCTCTATAGTATTGTGCCTCAGTCTTGGTCTCCAAATCCTGCACCTTATTTTGAAACACCACTGGTAAGTGAGATATCCTTATTGAATAAAATTTTTAATTTATGCTGAAATTGGAAGGAATCACTCAGAAGAAGAGTTTTCTCTATGTGTGTGTGTGTGTGTGTGTGTGTGTGTTGATTTTTTCTGGCTTTTTTATGTATTGATAGAGATGTATAATTCCCCATACCAAATACATGCATATGACTAAGTATTGATATGTAGGTTTCTATAGTTTTATCCTATAAAATTTATTGAGTCAGTCAAAAGAAGAGAATGGGTAAATCCTAAATGAATTAAAATGTTTATGATATGAAACTTTTTCAGAGACGAATGTTCTTCATTGAGGAAATAATGAACTAGCGATTCATTGTTCAGCAAATCATCTATAGTGCTTGAAGTGAATGTCAAATAGAATAAAAATTTTATTTTTAACTTGTAAGAGAAGTTGATGCTGAGTTAGCTTATTAGAGGTTTCTTATGACCCTTCACCAGATTTTGTATTTACCTTTACTATTGTTTAAACGTTAAAATTTTCTTGTAGGCTCCCTTTCCCAATGGTAGTTTTGTAAATGGCTTTAACTCACCGGGATCTTATAAAACAAATGCTGCTGCTATGAATATGGGTCGACCATTCCAAAAAACTCGGTAAGATAAAAATCATAGCCAGAGTTTTAGTTTAAACAATTCACAATAATTCTAAGGAATTACATTTGCTTGTTTGCAGATTCAATAGAAAATAGTTTCTACACAAAAATTATGTGAACTATTCAATTTCAGATTCATAAAAACACTTTGCCCTCAGAGTTGATAATGGGTACAAAAAGGACTTGGGACTCAGATTGTGCATTGATACTCATTGATTTATTTTATTTTATTTTTTTAATAAAAATAGGAAAAAAAATTATGGTAATAATCCCTCACTAAATATCTCATGTCATTTAGTGTGCTTAAATGGGTAGCATTTCAGAGAATGAGCGTTCTCTAGGATGGTAGTGCTGTTGACTGATTTGAGTAATAAGTACAGGGGAATTGAGTTATTTAGGATATTTTAAGAATTGAATTTTGAAATGATTTCTGTGAACTCTAACATGCAATATGAAGTTGTTAACATTTATTGAGCATTTAGTGTATAAAGCTCTGTTCTAAGGGCTTTACTTACTTTATCACAGCTAAATTTCATAACAACCTATGAGAATAGGTAGTTATTATCTCTTTTATAGATGAGGAAACTGATACCTGAAAGGTTAAATAACATGTCCATATCATGTCCATACCTAGTAATTGTCAAAATTTGAACTCAGGCAGTTTGACTCCAAAGGCTACATTTAAAGCACAGCATTCTGAAGAAATTATTGAGTACCCGGGAAACTAATCGCTATCATATAAAAGCTTCATATGTTTCTTAGATTATTCTTTATATAAACGTCAACTTATAATCTCAATAATTTATTGTGTATATTATGGCTTTTGACGGAGCATGAGTAGCCAGAAAAAAAATGTTCTTATATGTGGTTTAGATTTATGTAATAGTTTCGAACTTATTATTTGCTGTTTGATGCTCCTAATTTTTTTTTTTTGAATGATTTCTTTTTCACTGAT
>PVIY010050100.1:0-16375 GCA_004026745.1 Myrmecophaga tridactyla
GTGCTCCTCTAATCCGACCATGTGGGGGCAGTCCTACTGGGGGCGGGGCCTTCTGATTAGGCTGTTTCCCCAGAGCTGTGACCCCCCCATTCAAGGTAGGTCTTAACCCTCTCCTGGAGCCCTTTATGAGAGAGAGCAGAGAGAAGTTAAGAAAGAAAATGCCCCAGGGAGAAGCAAGAAGGACCCACAGGAGCCAAGGGCAGTTTTGGAAACAGATGTCACCACGTGCCTTCGCAGGTGACAGGAGCCCCGGATGCCAGCTGCCTTCCCTCCAAGGTCACCTTCCTCTTGATGCCTTCACGGGCATCTTCACGGCCTTAGAACTGTAAATCTGTAACCTAGTAAACCCCTTTCTGAAAGCCAGTCCATTTCTGGTTTACTGCATTCCGGCATCTTTAGCAAGCCAGAACACCTGCCCCTCGGGCTCAGCCTGGGACCCAGGTGCACCTGTCTGCCCCCCCCCCCCACCCGGGGGTGGGGTGGGGTGGAAGAGGGGTCCCCGGAGTGGCCGGGCTGGGCTCCAGGGCCCGGAGCTGACAGATGTGCTTGGTCAGACTCCCCAGCAGAGGCAGCGCCTGCTCTCCCACAGATAGCAGCAGCTTTATGTTTTAGGAGTCATCAGAATGTTCCAAGCCTCTGACCCACTCACGGCCCGTCTGGGCATTTATCCAAAGGAAAGAATCCGAAAGAAGTAAAGAGCTCCCTATGCACGAAGATCTTCGCTGGTGCATGGCCTGCACCTGTGGAAACACTGGCCGCGGCCTCACTGCCCAGCAGTGGCTAATTAAGCTGACCATCCTCTGGACGGAAGAGTACGGCCTTAGAAACGGTCATGATGAAAACTCGCCACTAGAAAATGGGAAGGGAGAAGAGCAGACATGGAACTGCATTCGGTGGGAGCGATGCTGGGACACCCGGGTGTACACAATAAAGGCAGGAGAGAAAGGGTATTGGGGGGTGGGGTCAAGAGAAAAATGTAAAACCTTTTCAAATTTGTTATATGGTTCTCATATTGCTTCTCTTTTTAAATATATACATATATATATATATATATATATACATATATATATATATATATATATATATATATATATATATTTCTGAAACAGGAAACAAACATAAGACTCCCAGTTGTCTCCAGCCATGATGCTAACCCTGACCCCAGCTTGCCTTTATCCAGTTTTCTTAAAAAGGGAAGAACCCCACAAGGTACCTGGGCTGGCTTCAGACTTCCAAGTCTGCCTGGACATAAACCGAGAAAGCAAACCTCTAGCCAAGTGCCAAGTAGGAAGGAGAACCACAGCCCATAGCCCAGGTGGGTGGCTGGCAGCAGCCTCTCTTAGGGAGCCAGGGTACAAAACCACTACCTGCTGGCCTCCTTCTGCAGTTCTCACAAATCGAGCAACTCACCAACCAGGCAGATGACCACCCCTGACCAGGAGTCAAAATCATCCCACCCTTGCCCAAGCCTTCATATATCCCCTGCATTTTCACAGCTGAGTAACAGTGCCTTTGCGCGAGAAAAAGACTGAGGCCTGGAGAGGTCGGGCGGCTTGTCCTAGGTTCTGCAATGAGTGGCAGACCCGGGACTGGAAGCCAGGCTCCCGGACCCCCGGGGCTGAACCTGAGCTGCTCTTTACAATTGTTGACAAACTGCTTTGGGCATCGTTCATCTGCTCTGGACGTTGTTCTGCTATGGCTGTGCAGGTCCAAGAGGCATCTAAACTGCACCTGCGGACCTGAGATGCTGCACCAGAAGCTCAAACCTTGGGGGAGAGCCTCCAGAAGGTTCCTTGGCTCTGGTTCATGCCATATCTGGCCAGCCACCCCTGGGGGAGTACCCAGTGGAGAGCTCTTTGGGGGCCACACCCCAGTGGCCCCGATAGCATACTAACTCTGATGTTCTAGTCTCTTAGACTGCTTAACGCAATACCATGAAATGGTTCAGCTTCCACAATGGGAATTTACTCATTCATGGTTAGAGTCTGGGAAAATGTCCAAATCAAGACATCATCAAGGCAATGCGCTTTCTTCCTGAAGACCAGCTGCCGGCAATACTTGGCTCTGATGCCAGATGATAAGGTACCTGGTGGTGTCTGCTGGTCTCTCCTTTTTCTTCCAGGTTTTATTGATTTCAGCTTCTTGCTTCCATGGTGTACACGTGTGCTCTCACACCATCACTCTCACTCTCACTCTCTCGCTCTGTATTCATTCCATTTATAAAAGTCTCTAATAACAGGATTAAGTTACATCCTGTTTAAGGTGGGTCAACCCTTAACTGAAGTAGCCTGATCAAAAGATCCTACCTACAATGGGCTCACACCCACAGGAACGGGTTAGATTTAAGAACATGTTCTCTGGGGTACATAACACACTCCACACTCTTGATGCTCCAAAGACATGTTCTTTCTACTTGCAAAATACACTCATTCCATCACAATATCCCAAAAGCCTTAAGTCATTTCAGATACAATGCTTAATCCAAAGTCTCATCAAAATCAGTTAATGGTTTGGTCTATCCTGGAGCACAATTCCCCTCTATCTGTGGAACTGGACACCTAGAGAACATATCTGCTTCCAATATACAAAGGAGGGACAGGCATAGGATAAACATCCCCATTCCCATAGGGAGACTTTAGAAGGAAAACGGGTTTTTCCAAAACCCTGCAGGGTAAGCTCCATTAGATTTCAAGGTCTGAAAGTCATCTATGGAACAATTATTTATCCTCTAGGCCTGATGGAGCAGCAGCCCCAACCCTTCCAAGTGCTTATGCAGCAGCTCTCCTGTACACTGGAAGGTTCCACCGTTTTCAAGCATAGGAGTTGCAGCCAGACTCTCTGCAATCCCAGTAAATACACTCCACCCTTTCTAAAGACTAGGGCAGCAGAACTCCTCTTGTACAACAATGCAGAAGGCTCACGCTTCCAAGGGCCAGGACAGACTCATCCTTTCCACACATGGGTGGGTCTGCTCTCTTGGTCCAAGAAGACATCTTTGGTCCAGACCTCAGGTTCCACGGTCCTGCCTTTGAAGTGGTTTTTATTTCAATCTATCCCTTTTAGTCCAGGTTGCAAGTGGTCCATTCATACAGATCCCACAAAAAGCATGTCAGTTTTCCATGTAGTACACAGAGGTCCAAACTATCAGATGGTAGGACTTTCCACAAATCCTTCCTGGATAACTGCATCTCCAATTCCAACATGCACTGAAATAGCTGACTAGTTCCATGTTGAATTAAACCCTCACATGGAGCACTTCTGCCTGGGGTCTTGCTTTCCAGAAGCTCTGGCTATTCCAAACTATCAATTTCTGGTTTCATTGTGCCCAGGAGTTCAGTTCTCAGCTTATTCCTTTACTCTCACATTTTACCATAAGCTGCAAGGAGAAAATCTGGCTGCACTCTCCACACTTAGCTTGAAAATCTCCTCAGCTAAATTTATAAGCTCATCACTCTCAAATTCTGTCTTCCATCCAATAGCAGAACTAATTTTTTCCAAGTTCTCTGCCACTTTAAAACAAGTACCACTTTTCTTCCAGTTTCTAATGACACAGTCATCATTTCTGTCTAAAGCCTCATCGGAAGTACCTTTAACAACCATATTTCTATGAATAGCCTCTTCAAAGCACTCAAGACTTTTTCTAACAAGTGTCTCACAATTCTTCCAGCCTCTATCCATTACCCAAAGCCATTTCAACATTTTTGATATCTACAATAGCAACACCCCACTTTCCCAGCTACCTAAAGCAATACCTTAAAAGGTTCATCTTACACAATGGGAATTTATTAGCTTATGGTTAGAGTCCAGGAAAATGATCAAATCAAGGCAACATCAAGGCAATACTTTCTTCCCAAAGACTGGCTGCCAATGATCCTTGGCTCCTCTGCCACATGGCAAGGCACATGGCGGTGTCTCATGGTCTCTCCCTTCTCTTCTGGGTTTCAATGATTTTAGCTTCTTGCTTCCATTGCTTTCTCTCTCTTTCTCTGTATTCATTCTGTTTGTAAAGGGCTCTAGTAATAGGATTAATCCCACCCTGAATGAGGTGGGTCACAACTTAACTGAAGTAGCCTCCTCAAAAGATCCTACTTACGATAGGTTCACAACCACAGGAATGGTTTAGATTTAAAACCATGTTTTTCTGAGGTATTTACAGCTCCACACCCAATCATCAGCTCGTCTGGCTAATACCGGGACTCCTGGGTCATATCTGAGCAGAGTAGAAGAGGAGGGTGCTGGTGGGGTGGACTCAGGGTGGACTTGCAGCAGGGACCTGACTTCCCATCTGGCTCTCTGCCTGAGCCCAGGCAGGGAGCTCGTGCTATCTGAGCCTCACTCCCCCTCCTTACAGGCTGAGGGAAGGAAGAAGGGGCCGGTGCAGCCGAGACGTACCTCAGAGTAGACACTGAGGACTGACTGTGGA
Organism: Myrmecophaga tridactyla; assembly: GCA_004026745.1. Classification (NCBI taxonomy): domain Eukaryota; kingdom Metazoa; phylum Chordata; class Mammalia; order Pilosa; family Myrmecophagidae; genus Myrmecophaga; species Myrmecophaga tridactyla. The sequence goes on from PVIY010050100.1 coordinate 4,424, forward strand.
CCCTGTTCAATGGAGCCAAATGTCAGGGGCCTGAGATGCCGGGATGCCCCAAGTGCCTACAGAGGCCCCTCACAGTGCTCAAATGATAAAGATGAGAAGATCAAGGCCCCAGAGGACCCAAGCATGAGAGGAGCAGGGGGACCTACCCCACGCGGTCCTATGATGACTGGTCCTGCAGCGCATGCCCTGTGGAGTGGTGTTTGGCTTACAGTTATGGCTCAAATGGGGGAATTTAACTTCAGAATAATTCGACACTGCTTATGGGAGGGAGAGAAACCTCTGGTAAGCGACAGAGGTTTGGTTTCAGGGGAGGTTCTATGTCACCTGAGTCCATCTAGCAGGACTCTGGGCCGTCCTGAATGGGGGCCTCAGCCCTGCCGCAGCTGCAGCATCGCCTGGCACTCCCTGGACTCTCAGCCCCAGCCCAGCCACTGATCAGAATCTGCACTTCAATATGACCTCAAGACAACTAGCAAACACATTTAAGGCTGAGGAGCAAAAAGAAAAAAAAAAAAAGCTTGAGGAGCATCATCTGAGGAGAGCATAAGGAGACAGGGTTTGAAGGAAAGTCAGGGGAAAGGAGCTAGCCATTGCATCATGAGTATGGAGAAGAGACTGATTTGTAAAGCGTACCGAGTATACTGTTGTGCGGAGATGCCCCAGAAAGAAGCCACCAACACCATGTCTAGCCAGGAGTCAATACCTTCATCCCATGACTTATGGGATAACAAAGAAGGAGAATGCTTTAAACTCAGAGTCAATGGACAGGACAGTACTGAGATTCAGTTCAAGGTGAAAATGGCATCATACCTGAAGAAACTCAAAGCCTCAAACTGTCGAAGAGGGAGAATTCAAAGGAATTCACTCGGATGTCACTAGAAGTCCAAAGACTGCTGATAATCACACTCCAGAGGAACGAGAACTGGGGCTTCTAGTTGACCAAGATGGTGGAACAGACACTCCAGGGAATCTTTGAACACAACTAGCAAAACCAGGAAAAGCATTTTCCTCAAAATTTCAGAAAACAGTTAAAGGGTTGCAGTAACTTGGCAAGGTAGAAATCAAGAAAATGGTAGGAGAAGCTCATGGCACCCTTGCTGGCCCCTCCTCTACTCCTCTGTGCAGCATAGACCAGCCTTGCTCCCACTGTGGATGCCGTATCCTGCTCCTGAGGGAGCAGATTCACCCCTATGCCAATATTGGGTGACTGTATGTTGGTGTCAGCCTGTCAGGTGCAGCCTGAAAGACTGAACCAGGAAACTCGTCTCTGGTTCACCCTCCCAGGACTTGCCCTGCAGGCAAAAGCAGCTTAAGGACAGCTAAAGCAGTGTAGGAAATAATTTAGTCAAAGTGGGCTGGGACAAAGGATCATTTGCTTTAAGAAATAGAATAGAACACCAGGGAGGGGTAAACGTCTCTTTCACAGAAAACAGAGGGGTACTAGGATTACTGTAAACAGGAAAATTTCTAAGACCATAAGTGAGTACAAACCCAGGAGAAAAGATGGGCTCAGGACAGACAGAGAGGACCATGCACTTCACTTTCATTCTTGATAGGAGGGCTCAGCTCTGAAGGAGAGCACAGGCCAACACAGGGCCATTTTCAAAGACTGCGGAAGGTGGTTTTTGGTGTTGGTTGGTTTGTTTTTCGTAGCTCCTGGTACTCAAAAAAATCTCTGTCATATGGCTAGTTGGATACAACTTGAGGAACTGACAGCTTAGGGACCAAATCTCAGAGGTAATACTTAAAAATATTAAAATGTATAGGGTGCAACAAAAGATTACAAGAAAAACAAAGAAATAGGAAATGATGGCCCACCCAAAGGAACAAGATAAATACCCAGAAACCATGAATGAAGAACCAACTTTGAACATACAAAGACTTTTTAAAAAATGATCTATAATATGTCAAAGATATAAAAGAAAACACAAAGAAAAAACTAAATGATATCAGGAAAATGTGAATGACAATATGAGAATCTCAATTAAAAAAAAGAGAAGTTTTTAAAAAACCTTCAACTGATGTTGAAGAACACAATAACTGAATTGAAAAATTCCCTATAGAGTTTCAACAGAAGATGAGAGCTGGTAGAAGAAAGAATCAGTGAATGTAAGGACAAGAAAACTGAAATGATTCAGGCTAAGGAATAGAAAGAAAAAAGATTTTTTTAAATGAACATACTCTAAGAGACTTATGGTTCTCCATTAAGTATACCAGTATATGTTTTACATGAGTCCCAGAAATAGAAAAAAGAAAGAAAAGGGCTGAAGGAATATTCAAAGAAATAATGACAGAAAACTTTCCAAAGATGTGAATATATACATATTCAAGGTGCTGAACAAACTCCAAACAGGATAAACTTGAAGAGAACCATGCCCAGACACATAGTACTCAAACTATCAAATGCCAAGAACAAGGAGAGTTCTGAAAGTTGGGGGGAAAGGAAACATTTTATGTACAAGGGAGGCTATATGATTAAGTGCCTATTTCTCATCAGAAACATGGAGACAAGATGGCAATGGCACTTCCAGATGACTGACACGGTGGTGTAAGACACTCTAAGATGGCAGAGAATCTTTGAACAACTGGCAAAAACTGGCAAAGTCATCTTCCTCAAAACCCTGGAAAACAGTTAAAGGGTTGCAGGAACTGGACAAGTGCCAAATCTAGGAAAAGCAGGCTGAAAAACGGCACGCAAAGCTTGTGGTACCCCTGCTAGCCTCTAACCTAATCCCTCCCCAGCACAGTATGGAGCCAGACTGTGGTCCCATTATGGCTGCCTAGCCCTGTCCCACAGGAGCAGAGTAACCCCTATGTGCATGGTGTGGTCCCTGTATGTCAACACTACTCTACCCAGTGGAAGCCTGAAAGACTGAACTAAGAAACCTGTCTCAGACTCCCCCTCCCAGAATATGTTCTGAAGGCCCAGAAGCAGCTTGCAGACAACTAAAGCAGTGTAAGAAACGATTAAGTTCAAGAAGCCTAAGGCAAGGAACGACCTGCATTAAGTCATACAACAAAGAAAAGAGGAAAAGGGGAAGAGTCTATTTCAAAGGGAGGGGAGAGGGCATTCAAACTCCTGCAAACTAGAAATATGCATTATGATTCTCCTATAGGGGCCTGCCAAAGGCTCCAGACAGCATCTCTATTTGCCACTGACACTTCCAGCACCACTGGATCTGCTGGATCATACGGCCCGAGTGGCAGAGCAGCTTGTACAGCAGCCTGGACCTGTCACAGAGCCTCCTCTTGTTCAGGTCCCCACTCAAAATCAGCAACTTTTCTGGTCACTTGATAAATGGGCCACATTAGCACACCCAAATGAGGAATATGTTGTCACCAAAATCCAAAGAGACCAACTAGGTGTTGTGCCTCTTTTCTGGTCATAGGAGGGGCCAGATGCAGCAACTTATTCTTCACCTTAGAAGGGATATCTGGACATGCTCCACACCACTGGACACCTAGAAAATTTTACTGAGGTGGAAGGCCCTTGAATTTTTGTTGGATTTATCTCCCATCCTCTGACACACAAATGCCTTACCAGTAAGTCTACAGTAATTGCTACTTCTTGCTCACTAGGTCCAATAAACATGATACCATCAATATAATTGACCAGTGTGGTGTCTTGTGGGAGGGAGAAACGATCAAGGTCCCTGCGGACAAGGTTATGGCATAGGGCTGGAGAGCTGATATACTCCTGAGGTAGGATAGTTAAAGTATATTGCTGACCTTGCCAGCTGAAAGCAAACTGTTTCTGGTGGTCCTTACTAACAGTTACTGAGAAAAAAAACATTTGCCAGATCATAGCTGCACACCAGATGCCAGGGGATGTGTTGATTTGCTCAAGCACGGATACCACATTCAGAACAGCAGCTGCAATTAGAGTTACCACCTGGTCGAGCTTACAATAATCCACTGTCATCCTCCAAGACCCATCTGTTTCCTGCACAGGCCAAACAGGAGAGGTGAATGGGGATGTGGTGGGAATCACCACCCCTGCATCCTTCAAGTCCTTACGAGTGGCAGTAATCCAAAAACTCAGAAATGGACAGCACAATATTACCTAACTGTAATACAATTATGTTAAGACACTGAATGAAGCTGCATCTGAGAATGATAGAGGGAGGAGGGCTGGGGGCATAAATGAAATCAGAAAGAAAGATAGATGTTAAAGACTGAGATGGTATAATCTAGGAATGCCTAGAGTGTATAATAACAGTGAAATGTACAATGTACAAATTTTAAAAATGCTTTTGCATGAGGAAGAACAAAGGAATGTCATTATTGCAGGGTGCTGAAAATAGATGGTAATTAATATTTTAAAATGTCACCTTATGTGTGAGACTAAAGCAAAAAATGTTTATGTTGTACAAAATTTATATTTTGACTAGTGCATTTCCTAATATAACTTATGTAGATAGTTTGATTGAACGCCGTAAGTACTTGGAATCTCAGGTAGGACATGAGATTTTGTTGGTTTGTCCAGAGTGATGCCCCGATGAATCCCAGAGTGATTCGATCAGTGAGTGGAAAAGTATTTGCAAAGCCCCCTTCAGGGAATGGTGAGAACAGGGAGAAATTCAACTTCCCCAAGTTGAATTCTTGATATTTTCACAAGCAGGGAGGACAACCAAAGCTATAGGCTGAGCCCTCAGTCTTGGGGTTTGTTCATGTGAAACTTAACCCCACAAAGGGTAGGTCAAGTCTACTTAAAATTTAGACCTAAGAGTCACCCCCAAGAGAGCCTCTTTTGTTGCTCAGATGTGGCCTCTGTCTCCAGCCAACACAACAAGCAATCTCACCACCCTCCCCCCGTCTACGTGGGACATGACTCCCAGGGATGTGGACCTTTCTGGCAACATGGGACAGAAATCCTGGAATGAGCTGAGACTCAGCATCAAGGGATTGAGAAAACCTTCTCGACCAAAAGGGGGAAGAGTGAAATGAGACAAAGTGTCAATAGCTGAGAGATTCCAAACAGAGTCCAGAGGTTATCCTGGAGGTTATTCTTACGCATTAAGTAGATATCACCTTGTTATTCAAGATGTAATGGAGAGGCTGGAGGGAACTGCCTGAAAATGTAGAGCTGTGTTCCAGTAGCCATGTTTCTTGAGGATGATTGAATAATGATATAGCTGTCACAGTGTGACTCTGTGATTGTGAAAACCTTGTGTCTGATGCTCCTTTTATCTACCTTGTCAACAAATGAGTAGAACATATGGAATAAAAATAAATAATAGGGGGAACAAATGCTAAAATAAATTTAGTTTGAAATGCTAGTGATCAATGAAAGGGAGGTGTAAGGGGTATGGTAGGTATAATCTTTTTTTTCTTTTCTGTTTTCGTTTTATTTCTTTTTCTATTGTCTTTTTATTTCTTTTTCTGAATTAATGCAAATGTTCTAAGAAATGATGAATATGCAACTAAATGATGATATTATGAATTACTGATTATATATGTTAATGTGTTATTTGGTTTGTTAATTTTTTAAATTAAAAAAAAAAAAGTGGCAGTAATCCCTGCAATCCCTCCAGGAATCTGGTATTGCTTCTGATTTACTATTTTGCTAGGTAGGGGAAGTTCTAGTGGCTTCCACTTGGCCTTTCCTAACATAATAGCCCTCACTCCAGAAGTTAGAGAGCCAATGTGGGGGTTCTGCCAGTTGCTCAGGATGTCTATTCCAATTATACATTCTGGAACTGGGGAAATAACTACAGAATGGGCGCCGGGGCCCATTGGACCCAACTGTGAGAGCTAAACTCCATCAATCACTAGACCACCATAAGCCCCCACCCTGACTGTGGACCAGCGGGACATTTTGGGTCCCCTGGAATTAATGTCACTTCTGAACCAGTGTCTAATAATCCCTGAAATAGCTGATCATTTCCTTTTCCCCAGTGCACAGTTACCCTGGTAAAAGGCCATCAGTCTCCTTGAGGAAGGCTTGGAGGAAGATTAACAGCATAAATCTGTGGCAGTGTAACAGGGTTCTCCCCGAAAGGGACCTGGCCTCCCCCTCATTCAAGGGGCTCTGGGTCTGTAAACTGTCTCAAGTCTGGAAATTGATTACAGGGCTCTGATTCTATTTTTGTAATGCAAGTTCAACTTCTGTCCACTTGACCTAGAACTCTTTATACAGCTCAAACAAGAATTTAGTAGCTTGCCCATCTATTGTACTTCTAGGTACCCCATGATTTACTAGTCAATGCCACAAGTCTCTGCAAGTCAGATTATTTTCACTCCTGGTTTGAGTCTGCTGTCTATTATGATAGCCACGTCCATGTTGTCTTTGGCAATTAAGTGCTGCCACCTGGCTTCTGCCAACTCGAGATCTGGTCATCCCGATTATCCAGCTCAGTGACAGCAGTTCCCACAGTAATATCTGACCTACAGCGAAGAGCAACTACAGAGCTCTTCAGGGATGATGGTGCTAGTCTCACAAATTTATTTCTCACAGTTCTGGTAAAAGGTGCATCCTCCAGACATTCCCGGGGTGTAAGAGCAGGCTTTGCAAGATAAATCCACTCTAACATTCCAATCTCTCTAAGCCTCTGGATCCCCTCATCTACATTATACCAGGGCAGTTCTGGCATTTCAACCTCAAGTAATGTCAGCAACCTTTTGATCCATGTTTTAACCAACCATCCAAACAAGCTGTTAATGCATTTTCTAACCCTTGAGCTATAATACTGAATGAAGAATCTCTGCTTAATGGGCTCATATCAATAAATTCAGCCTGATCCAGCCTTATATTCCTCCCAGCATTATCCTGCACCCTTAAAATCCATTGCCACACATATTCCCCTGATTTCTGTCTATGTAAATTGGAAAACTCACACAGTTCTTTTGGACTTTAATGTACCTCCTCATGTGTGATACTTTTTACCTAACTTTAGGGGCCTGTTGGGACTTTAGCCTAGTTATAAGCCTGGAAGAAATGGGGGGTGGTAGGGGTGGGTCATGAAAAGAATTAGAAATATCTTCCAAGCCATTTGCTTCAGGGCATTCATTTGCAGTTTCATCTGGTGAAACAGGATTAATCACTCTAGGCCTAATCCCTTCAGGTGGAGGTTGGGTGGCCAACTCAAGGCAGGCTGGCGGTGAGGCGGCTATGTCCTCAGGGCAGACTATTAACAGGGTTATCTAGAGAAGACTCAGCATGACCTAGGGTTTCAACCTCACCCCCAATCATTATCAATCCATATGTCACCATCCCATTTTTCAGGGTCCCACTCCTTTCCAATCAATGCCCTCACTTTAACAGCAGACACCATGCAAGATTGAAATTTCATTTTATGCTGTAAAGTTGCCACTCTAATAATAAGATCTGAGTCTGATTTTTGAAGATCTCAAGTCTACGGCTAGGAAAATCCTGAAGATTTTCCTTCAGGACACTCACAGAAACGTTTACATCTGTCAGACAGCACGTAAGCTTTTCATTTGAAGACTTAAGCCCATCCCTTTCACTCATTAATGTATACAGTGTATCTAACAACAACTAGCCAACATCTCTATACCTCCTATTTCCACAAAACTCCATAAAGGTGTCAAAAACATTATCCCCCAGAGCCTGGCTTCGTACAAGCGAAGCATTAGGAGAATCGAATGGTGATATTTTGACTATCTCTTTGGCCAACTCACTCCATGGATTGAGAGTGTCATTCTGATTATGGGAATCAGAGTCTTCAGTGCCTCTGAGTCCAGTCAGAGTAGAAAACCAACCGTAAAAACCTATTTTTAAGATTCTGTTTCTTAAGAACCACTCCTGGTACCAAGTTGTATTAGTTAGGGTTCTCTAGAGAAACAGAATCAACAGGAAATATTTGTAAATATAAAATTTGTCAAAGTGTCTCACATGACTGTGGGAACGTATAGTCCAAAATCCATAGGGCAGGCTATGAGGCTGATGACTCTGATGGAAGGTCTGGATGAACTCCACAGGAGAGGCTGGCTAGCCGAAGCAGGAAGAGAGCCTGTCTTTTCTGAATCCTCCTTAAAAGTCTTCCAGTGATTAGATTGAGCATCACTCATTGCAGAAGACACTCCCCTTGGCTGATTACAAATGGAATCAGCTGTGGATACAGGCAACATGATTATGATTTAAGTCCATGAAATGTCCTCATAGCAACAGACAGGCCAGCATTTGTCCAACCAGACAAACAGGTGCCACCACCTGGCCAAGGTGACACATGAACCTGTGACACTCCTCAACCTGAAAAAGGCCATATATGAAAAAACCGCCATTAAAATCAAACTCAGTGGCAAAAGATCAAATACTTTCTGTATAAGGTCTGGAGCAAGACAAGGAAAGCCACTGTCAACACTGTACTGGATGTTCTAGCCAGAGCAATTAGGCAAGAAAAGAAATAAAAGTCACCCAAATTGGAAAGGAAGAAGTAAAACTTCCCTTATTTGCAGATGACATGATCCTATACACAGAAAATCATGAAAAATCTACAGCAAAGCTACTAGAACTAATAAATGAATTCACCAATGTGGCATAGTACACAAAGATCAGCAGTGTTTTTATTCACTAGTAATAATCTGAAGAAGTCAAGGAAAAAAAACCCATTTATAATAAGAACTAAAATGATCAAATATCTAGGAATAAATCTAACCAAGGATGTAAAGGAATTGTCCCCAGAAAGCTATAAAACACTGGTAAAAGAGTGCAAAGAACTCTGTCCTAAATATATAGAAGGACATTTCATGTTCATGGAGTGAAAGACCAAATATTGTTCAAGACGTTAATTTTACCCAAAGCAATTTACAGAGCCAATGCATTCCCAGTAAAAACTCCAACAGCCTTCTTTCCAGAAATAGAAAAGCCAATCAAATTTACATGGAAGGGTAAGGGAAAACGACTAGCCAAAGCCATCTTGAATTAGAATAATGAAGTTAGAGGACTCATACTTCCCCATCTTAAAACTTATAACAAAGCCACAATAATCAAAACAGACTTGGTACCAGAACAAGGACAGACTATATCCATAATGGAATTAGATCAACAGTTCAGAAATAAAACCTCATATCTATGGTCAACTGATTTTGGACAAGGCTGTCAAGTCATTTAACTGGGAAAGAATCATCTCTTCAACAAATGGTGATGGGAAAATTGAATCTCCATTTGAGAAAACTGGATCTCCCTTTGCCAAAGAATGAAGTTAGACCCCTACCTCACACCATAACCAAAAATAAACTCAAAATGGATCAAAGACCTAAATGTAAGTACTTAAACTGCAAAAGTTCTAGAAGAAAACATAGGGAAGCATCTTCAGGACTGTGTATTAGACTTAACACCAAAAGCACAAACAAAAGAAAAAAATAAATGGCATCTTATCAAAGTGAAAAAATTTTTCAGCATCAAAAGACCTCATCATGACAGTAAAAAGACAGCTTTAAGTAATGGAGAAAATGCTTGGAAAGCATAATTCAATAAAGGTTTAACATCTGGAATATATAAAGAAATTCTACAACTGAATAATAAAAAGATAGATAACAAAAAATGGGCAAAAGGTCTGAATAGACATTTCTCTCAGGAAGATTTACTAATGGACAACAAACACATGAAAAGATGCTCAACATCATTAGCTATTAAGGAAATGCAAATTAAAACCACAGAGATACCATTTCACACCCATTAGAATGGCTACTATTTAAAAAATGGAAAATTACAGGTGTTGGAAAAGATGTAGAGAAGCAGGAACACTCACTGCTGGTGGGAATGTAAAATGGTGCAGCTGCTGTGGGGGAAAGTTTGGCAGTTCCTCAGACAGCTAAGTATAGAATTGCCATATGAGCCGGCAGTCTCACTACTAGGTATATACTCAAGAGAACCAAAAGGGGACTTTTAAATTCCCCTGTGACAGAGAGGCCGCCTCTTCCAGGATGGTGCCTTTGGGGCTTGTGGCGATAAGAAGGCTTGCCGTGTGCTCCCATGACTCCTGGGCATGCGACTGGCTCAGGTTTGGACCATGACTTCCAGCAGCAAGTGAAAGTTTTCAAAAAAATGACATTTTCTTAACTTGAAGTTACTTTTCAAATGTGATCGTCTGGGCCAAAAGGACTACCTTTTGGAGGTAGAGGGGGCAGATATGGTGAGGGTAATGCCTCACAGAGGCTTCACTGAAGAGACAGAGAATTCTGAAGTTTTAAAACATCCCAGCAGAGGGAAGGGGGGGCCTCGGCTGAGGCTTTGGGGGTGAACAGAGGTTGCTCACCTAGAGGGAGGCCATGAAGGGCCCCCGTGACCCGGGGCAAGGATAGCACCCCTCTGGGCTCGGCCCCTCCCCTCTAAGATGGGGGGCCCCTTCAGGTCCTTAGCTCAAGTGGGAATTCTTCTGGAAGGACGACTCTTCCGACAATGCTGAGGATGTCTTTATATGATGTGTGGACGGCATGTCACCAGGACAACCGGTTAATACGAGTGACCTGGGAAATGGAGAGGATGAAAAAGGAGTGTCTCAGTTTGCCTGAGCTGCCTTCGCGCATACCACAGGCAGGTTCTGGCTTCACGGCAGGCTTTCGATGGCTCATGGTTTGGAAAGATCAGGGCATGAGCAAGGCAATGCTCCCTCTGCAAAATCCGCAGCCTCTGGCGCTGGCCTGCCGCAGCCCTGGGGGGACCGGCTCTCATCGCTGCCTGCCATCACTTGGGATCTCTCCTCCTGTTTCTGCTAACTTCCGGCTTCTTCCCGCGTGGCCTGCTTCGACCTCCGGCACCAGGTTTCTTCTCTTTACAAGGCTTCCAGCCGTGGAGTGGCCCGGCCTTCGTTCAGGTGAGCTACGCCTTCACTAAAAGTAACACCTGCAAGAGGTCCTGTTCTCACTGGGTTCACACCCACAGGAACACGGATTAGAACATCTACACTGGGGTACCCAGTCCTACCTACCACCAGGGGGAAGTGCAAGGATCTCTACTCAAATCCCCCAGGACAGCGGCAGGAGAACAGCTGGGCGAGGCGCATTTTAGCCACGCTGGGAAAAAAACATCTTGCCATTTGAGATGCTGGTAGAATTTAAATGAATTCACCATATAAAGTAGCTGCCTAAAACAGTTCCTCAGACATGCAACTAAGTGATGATATTGTGAATTACTGATTATATATGTAGAACAGAATGATGACATGCTAATGTTTTAGTTCATTTGTTAAATTTTTTTTAATTAGTAAATAAATAAATTTTTTAAAAAAGTTCCTCAGCCCTGGGCTGTGTGGAAAGAAGCAAAGGGCCCAGAGAAAGGAGGATGTGGATGCTGAGAGGGGAGGAGGTGGGTGCTGAGAGGAGGAGGTGGGTCCTGAGAGGGGAGGAGGTAGGTGCTGAGGGGAGGAGGTGGGTGCTGAGAGGGGAGGAGGTGGGTTCTGAGCCAGGCCTGCAGGGAGAAAGCGGACAGAGGCCTGCATACAGAGCAAGGCAGGAGGGCAGGAGGCTGGGTAGCGGGAAGGAGCCCGAGGAAGGGCACTGTTCTAGTCTGCTAGCTGCCAGAATGCAATATACCAGAAACAGAACAGCTTTTAAAATGGGGAATTTAATAAGTTGCTAGTTTGCAGTTCTAAAGACAAAAAAATGTCCCAATTAAAATGTCCAATCAAAGGCATCCAGGGAAAGATACCTTGGCTCAAGAAGGCCAATGAGGTTCAGGGTTCCTCACTCAGCTGGGCACACGAGGAACACGGCATCATCTGCTAGCTTCCTCTCCTGGCTGCCTGTTTCATAAAGCTCCCCGGGAGGAATTTTCCTTCTCCATCTCCAATGGTTGCTGGCTGGTGGACTCTGGTTCTTGTGGCTATGTCCTTCTGCTCTCTCAGAATCTCTCGCTTTCTCCAAACTGTTTCCTCTTTTATAGGATTCCAGAAAACTAATCAAGACCCACCCAAATGGGTGGAGACGCCCCCACATAGTCCACATGTTGGTGGCCGTGGCCACACGGTGGGGGGGCTGGGCCTGCGATAG
>PVIY010050101.1:0-16364 GCA_004026745.1 Myrmecophaga tridactyla
AATATCAAGAATTCAACTTGGGGAAGTTGAATTTCTCCCCGTTCTCACCATTCCCTGAAGGGGGCTTGCAAATATTTTTCCAGTCACTGATCAAATCATTCTGGGATTCATCGGGGAATCACTCTGGACAAACCAGCAAAAAAAGATCAGATCTTAACAGCTCTCACAATAAGGGGATGCTCACGCTCCTTGTAGCCAAATTCCATTGGTGCTAGGAAGTAGTTCCTCTGTAGACAGTCAGGTGTTCCCTGGTTTCATGGAGGAGAACAGGTGCTCTCATGTCTTAGTAAGAGAGCCTTTCAGAAAAGGTAGGTTGGCAATGACAAGAGAAATGCTGCTCAGAAGACCAAGAAGGAACAGACTATGGCCTGACCTGACTCAAGGCCAATTCAAGGCTTTTAGGATGAGGTTGGTTCCATTAGAGTTCCAATCACTTGACACCAGTCTGAGGCAGATCCTTTTCCATCTTTATAATGGTGAGACTGTTTCACTGAGAGGAGCTAATGGTAATATTCAGTGGTAAAATGGCCAGCATCTTATTTTCTAGTTGGCTTCCTGCATCTGTTGATGCTAAACCAAGATGTAATTGGGAGAATCTGGCCACCCAGAACAGGTATTGTCTGGGCCTTTGGGAGATAGATACACATATTGGAGAGGATTTGAAAGAGCAGCAGGGCTGGGACAAAGCACAGTTAAGTAACTTGAAAATGATGACACTCTGCCCTCCCAACCCCATTAATTCAGGTTTTTGGGAAAAGGTACAAAAAGTCAACTCCTGGTCATATATAATCCAAATGGGGTGGGCGTACCCTGATTTAGAAGCTTTGTCAGTCAGAGTTGACAAAATAACAGCCTGTTCATGTTTTGTTTTGGCTGCGTGGTAATTTATTTAACCTGGGACTGATTGCAACAATTAAAAATCAGGAACTTGCACATGAAAGTTCAGACAACCCAACCAGATAGGCCTGCATTTCTCTATGAAAGCAATTGGCTAAATAGTGGGCTTGGTGGATGGAGGAGCCAGGAACAGAAACTGTCAGCTTCAGATGAGACTCTTATATGTGTCATAACCACCACCCCTCCTTATTATGTCCAAAGCTAAGGCCTAGTGTCATTGTCATTTATTATTCCAGCCATATACCATCCATTTGTCTTACTTGTTTCCCTGCAGTGAATACAGGGGTAGAGGCTTCAAAGCTTCTTTCCTGGATCCTCCACTTACCAAGACCATTAGTTCTTCTGGGTAGCTGGATGGGTTTGGAGAAGACACTGGATCAGGTTTACACCAATAGCTACCTGGGAGCATAAAACTGTGAGCAGACTACAGGAACTCATTCCTCATGGTGAGTGGTCCATGACCAGCAATGAACCACCACTAGGGGGTGCTAGTAATTGGCCAACAGGAAGTGGTGAACAGACTTCTTGCTGATGAATCAGCCCTAAAGAGACACTATAACTGTGTAGATATGCTTCCTGTATGGTGCTGTGAGTCTTTGGATTTTTACTGAATGCTTAGGAGCTGTTGGTTTGCTTTTAGTAAAGCTCCCTTTTGGTACATTGTTGATCATACCATTACAAGCAGGTAACTACATGGTGTAGTGTATTGAGCTGTCCAGTGGGTTTCTGGTGGGGCTTGATCCAGTATTGATGTGATATCCCTTGTACTGGATAAATTCCTGATCTGCCCAGGAAAATCAAAACTGTGTTAACCCTTCACAAAAGGCAAGTTCACTGCAAGGAGGGTGGTTTTACCTCTGTGGAGATATTAGAGTGTGGAATGCAGGCCCTGGTCATGCATACTCCCTTGGCAGTTAAGGTGATGCCCTGGAGAAAACCGAAACCCAGCACAGATCAGCTACAGCACTGTCCCTGACCACAAGAGCCAAGGATGCAGCCCCAGACATTCCAGAGAAAGCACCTTCTTTCATGATTTTCTGGTTTCCTCTCAGGGGCTTTAAGAAAATCAGAGAGTGTGTCTTACTTGTCTTGGACCTCGCTCAGGTTGTCAACATTTGGTTATGGGTGTCTAGACTGCTGAGGGACAGAGCTGAAGGACAGAGAGGGACCTGGTCAGATCTTCCACTTCATAACCCGATATATTTACTCAAATTTGCTAACCCAGTATCCGCTTCTCATAAGCCGGAAGCTCCACCTGCTAATCTCACTCACCTCACCTTGGGCTGAAGGTAACACACACACTTTTACTCAACTCTGAATGATAGCTCCTCCTAATGTATCTGAACACATCCCTAATATCTTGATACAGAGACTTTTCCTTTAGTTGAATGACTGATGGCAACCACAATAAATGGTTTGTTCTTTCATGGACTCATGCACATGAGAAGGAGGGACTTCTCCTTGGGTCAGAGCACACTGGAGAGAGAAGCTGAGAGGCCTGACATGACGATACATCTTTGTAATCAAGAATGGAGGGTGAGGCTGAGAATTTTAAAAGGTGAGATGTGGAAGAGTGGTTTGCGTTTCACATTGAGTGGGTGAATGGGCTCTGAGCTCATGTCCCACAATTCCCCTTTGTCCAGAAGAGGAAGTAGGGAAATGGAATGAAAGTGAGAGCAAGTCTAATATAGATTTGCTGTGGCTTATAGGAATTGGGTCACCCTGGTCACAGTACACGATGGTCACGTGAGACTTGTGCCTCTCCCTTTCCCCTCAATTCAAAATATGCAAACTCATGGCAGACCAGAGTGTCTACTTTTCCCTAGTGCCCATATCCTCTCTCTTGCATGCACCCACCCCCCCCACACACACACAATGTGATCCCTGATAGGCATTCCCAAGCAGACACAAGCAAACAAACCTTCTCTGTCCTTAATCGTCTTCAGTTCTGTCTAGGAACCCCTGGAGCTTCTTGGTAACCATTCATGATAAAGGTTCCTGTGGCACACACAGAACATGACATTTGGAGAGAATGTTTCCATGGCCTTTTGCAGGTGAAACAGTGTTCTGACAGAAAGAGAGATGGGAAATAGTCAAAGTATTGTAAAGAATGGGTGGAACCAGGGGATTTGTCAGTAATGATTGGTCCAATTGGTGGGCCTGGTGCTTAAAAAGTAGGAGGGTACAGCATGATTCAGAGATTTTAGCAAATCTGAGTGAATATGTGGATAATGGTATCAGAATTAGCCTAGTGTCATTAAAATTTATCCAATGCAAACTGTTGCTTGTCCGACCAACTAATCCAGGAAGAACTGCATAGTAGCGATATTCACATTCCATCATCTCCCTTAATTGACTAGAGTAATTACTTTCTACATGTTTTGTGTATTTTTTTGTGTATTTTCATAATGGAACTAAAGTGACTTATAAAATAACCATCCGTAAACATATTTTCCAAATGTTTTGAATTTATAGCAGAAGCCAATGAGGGGAAATTCACCCAAAAAAATCTCAACTCTCAGTCTCTCGTTTTGGCTCTTCACAAATTGATAAATTATCTTGACTTCTGGCTTCTCTCTTGAGGTCATTCCAGTTAAGACTAAATAGGAGAGTATGGCAGTTGAGAAGTAGTGGTGGAAATCTGGGAGGGAAAAAATTGCCATTTATATTCTAACTCGCCAGTGCAGATCACAATCTGCCTATATACTCAGGGCTGAAGAATTAGAACAGCGCAGAAGATTTGAGACAAGATTACCTTGGACATCTCTCTCTATAAGCCCAACTCTGCAAGTAAAATCATTACTCTCCCCGCTACGTGGGACATGACATCTAGGGATGAATCTCCCTGGCAACAAGGAACATGACCCCCAGGGATGAACCTGGCCCTAGCATGGTGGGATTGACAATGTCTTCCTGTCCAACTGGCTGAGAGAGTTCAAATAGAGGCTACTCTTAGGCAAGCTTCACCTAGAAAGTGCTAGTTACCAAGGTTGGCCAAACCGCAACCAAAACCATTCTTGTTAACCCTAAAGAGCACCTAGGGCTCTATCTGAGATTCTAGAAAGGTTCCATGCAGTATGATTACTTTCCAGAAATCTATAACCTCCATATGAGTTCCTAGGCCAGATAAGTCCTGAAACCCAGAGGGGCCAGCCTCTCCAGAGCATCAACTAGTTCCATTCCCCTATCCTATATTATCAACAGCCCTGTCCAACTTGGAAAAGTTAGAATGGGCATAGCCCAAATACCCCTAAAGATTGGGAGAAGTATCAAATGAGAAGGAGGAGTTATAACAAAGAAGATAGGATTTAACAAATGAGCATCACTACTGAATCATTGCATTGATATTTCTTTTAGTCTCCAGTGTCTTGGAGCAACTAGAAGGAAGAACCTCAAATTGTGGAACTGTAACCCATACCAAACTCTGAAATCTGTTCTATAACTACTTGGTACAGTGTTCTTTGAAATTTATTGCTCTTTTGAATATGTTGTATTTCACAATTAAAAAAACGTCCAAAAAATTACCTTGGACAACTCCAGTGTATTATTAGGATTTCTGTGTGGTTGCCTTAAAAGGCCTAAGTAATAGTGGACTAAAACAAGACAGATATTTATTTTTTATCTCATATTACAGTGCAGCGAAAGAAGGTTCATAGCCATTAAGGAAGCTCTTATTCCTTCCATCTCATTTCTCAGCTATCTCTATGGGGTTGTCCTTTGTCTATATGGCTGAAAACAGCTCAAAAAGTCCATATTCATAGAGCTTATAATCTGTAGAGGAGATGGACAATAAACAAAGAAAAGAATAAATAAATACTTAATTAAAATGTTGGTAAGTTTAAACAGGAACTGTCAACTATAGTAATAAAGAGTAATGAGGGGCATGGTAGGGAGCCTTCTTTTGGTGGGGTGTAAGGAAGCCTTCTGAGATGGTGACATTTGAACCTAGACCTTGAAGAAACAAAATAGAAGGGCATGTGAAGGGGGAGGGGGGTTGTTGAACAGCTTATCAGCCAAGGTAGACAGCATGTAAGAAATCCTCAGGTGGGAAAGTGTTTGGTGCTCTTGAGAAACACAGGGACAGTAGCAGAACTAGAGCATAGTGGGCTGGAGGGAGGTGGTACAGCCAGGGATGGTAGTAGAGGTAGGGAAGAACCAGATTATGCAGGTCCCTAAACTACTTAGAAAGTTTGGATTTCATTTTAGACCAGTGGGAAGCCACTGAGGGGTTTTAAACAGAGAATGACATGATTTTATTAATGGCTTTAGGAGATCTTTCTAACTGACTGCTGAGCAGAGAATTGATTGGAAGGCAGCAAGAATGGAAGCCAGAAGATCAAAACTATTTTTTAGAGCCATAGATTCTTAGAGCAGTAGATATGGGAAAAAGTGGTGAATGGATTTAAGAATTATTTGAAGAACTTCCTTGGTATATGGAGTGAAACTACTTATTCTAAACTTGGCTTCCAGAGTCTGAGCATATTCTTTAAAACCTGTTTCTTTTCTAGGATGACTGAGAAGCCAGAGCTAATGATTAAGTGAGATTATCATTCAACAGTATCATTTTCTTTACTAATCTTTGGGCTGGGATTGAAGGAGGGCAAGGTTAACTTCCAAAGTCTCTTCTCTTACACCAATTGATATAGCCTTAGAAATGGTAAAAATTTTACCCTCTCTTGCACAATCTAAAAGGAAGAAGAGATTTTCAGAACCTGTTTCTCAGCTTAAATATTAATAGCAAAATGAAGTGTACAAAAAATAGCCAAGAGAATCAAACTTTTCTGTCTTAACAGTTGTTTATATCATTTTTCCAAATAGTCATTTCCCTTCTCTATCCAGTCTGCTCAACAAGTATGTTCTGAATACCTGCTACATGTTGAGGCTGGATTTTTCCCCTTGGAGGTGAAGAAGAAATGTAAGATGGTTCCTGATTTCTGAAAGTACATAATCTACCTGCGGAGATGAAGGAACACGTGTGAAACCATCCGTGATCAATTCAAGATCATATGAAATGCTGCCTAATTAAGTACTAAGAGAATATGGTACAGATGACAACTGCTACTGAAATACAGTGTAGGAAGAAGCAAAAGAAAAGAAAAGGAAACTAACATTTATGAAGTGTCAGTCTTGTGCTAGGTATTTATGTAATTCTCAGCACACTCCTGCAATAACATAGTTGGAAGCAGAGGGAGAGTCATGTGTGTGCTGTGGTGACACAGATGAGTGGTCAGTCTGGAGCCAGGCTTGGCAGGGATGGAGGAGAGTGAAGAAGGTGAAGAAACCAACATAAGCGTATGTGTTGGCTGCTCATGTTGGGGATGAAGGAAAGCATACTGCTAAGCCCTGGGGAGAGGGCCTGAATATGGCAAGCTTTCAAATGCCAGGCAAATGTTTAGATATATTTTAGTTAGAAATAACAAGCTAGGATGGTTACTGGAAACGAAAATTACAAAATGAAAATGGTGTTCTGTTTAGATTTGTTGCAAATCACTATTTAGAGCAATATAGGTCGATTCCCAGTACATGCCCTTGCCAAAAACCAAACAAGCAAAACAAATAAAAACCAACCAAACAAACAAAAATTCAACAAATGGTGCTGCCATAACAGGATACTCACATGGAAAAATAATGAAATGTGACTCTTCCATTCAGCATACAGAGACAAAACAGAACAAAAAAAACAATATAGGAAGAATTTTGAATGAACTGCAGGGAAACCCACTTGGAGACAAAGTTTAGTGAAGGCTGTGTTCTAGTTTATGGTGGTAGTAAAAGTTTAAATGTACCAACCAACAAAGATTTCATAGGAATGTTTGACAGGACATAGAAACTGATTAATGTCAGGAGTATAGGAAATGAGTTCATAAAAGTAGACTCTAGAGATTTAAGTATGGAAACTTGGGTAAATATTGGCAGGCAACATGGCACAGTGAAAAGAATGTGGGTTTTAAAATTAATAAACCTGGGTGTGAGTCTCACCCCTACCACTTACTAGCTCTATAATCTTGAGAATATTACTCCTGTAAATGGGGAGTAACAATTATCCTACTTTATTGTTACTGATTGTGAAGATTAAGCACTATGATTACTGCAGAGCACTATGGCAAATATTATTTATCCAATAAATTTTAGTTGTTAATATTAGATCTGAATGTTCTATTGCTAAATAGTACCTGCTTCATAAGGTTGTTTGCTTAGAAATTTTGCAATATTAGGCACAAAGTATTGTTAAATAAATAATAATTTTATTGAATATGTAATTACTGAGGCAATGCCTGTAGAAGCAAAGTTGACACAGAATCTAACAAAATATACAATCAATAAATCTTAACTTTTGTGAGAGTTAGGAACTGCATAAATGTTAGTTTTCTTCTCCATCCCTTTGTCCTTTTCCTCCTTTGCCAGTCTGAATCTGTGGTGGGGGTGGGCCACAGTGGCTCAGCAGGCAAGAATGCTTGCCTGCCATGCCAGAGGACCCGGGTTCGTTTCCCGGTGCCTGCCCATGTAAAAAAAAAAAAAAAGATAGATGAATCTGTGGTGGACTCCAGAAAAGCCATGCCCTTTGATCCTCATTCAATATTGTTGGGTGGGAGCATTTTGATTCCATGAAGATGTGACCCACCCAATTGTGGGTGGTAACTGTTGATTAGATGATTTCCATGGAGGTGTGTCTCCACCCACTGAAGGTGGAGTTGATTGCTGGAATCCTTTAAAAGAGGAAACATTTTGGAGAGAGTCCTTTTTGGTAGAGCCACGTGAATGCCACCAGATGCTGCCATGTTCGCCATCTGCCCTTCCAGGTGAGAGAGAAGCGTTGAACATCGTTGGCCTTCTTGAACCAAGGTATCTTTCCCCGGATGCCTTAAATTGGACATTTCTATAGACTTGTTTTAATAGGGACATTTTCTCGGCCTTAGAACTGTAAACTAGCAACTTATTAAATTCCCCTTGTTAAAAGCCATTCCGTTTCTGGTATATTGCATTCCGGCAGCTAGCAAACTAGATCACCTCCCCTTGTGCCCTGTCCTTTCCTCTTGGTAATACTGAAAGAGAAAGCCTCCTGGAAGTAACGAAAATGAGTTTGATTTGAACACACTTAACCAGAAATGATGCAAGACGTAAGTGGAAAA
The DNA here is from genome assembly GCA_004026745.1 of Myrmecophaga tridactyla. NCBI lineage: Eukaryota > Metazoa > Chordata > Mammalia > Pilosa > Myrmecophagidae > Myrmecophaga > Myrmecophaga tridactyla. The sequence continues at coordinate 8,028 of PVIY010050101.1, forward strand.
TATCCACTAGGCCGTTGGAGACACATTTGGGTAATCTATCACACTTTGACATCTGAATTTGGGTTTTCTTGGCATAGAGGTAGTCCCATCGCCATGAACAAGAAGGTAGTGGATTTCAACAGAAGGAAGAGAATGAGCTGTTGAGAACAGAGGGCAATGGACTGAGAATCAGGTCTCAAAAATACTGGTCATTATGGGTTTGAGAAGGCAGATATGGGAGCAAAAGATATAGCAGAAGGGTTTGAGAAGCAGTAAGAGAATGAGGGTAGAGAATAAAAGGAAGTGAGGGAAAGTCAAGGAAGACTCTGGTAAGCAGAATCAAAGGCTTGGCACAGACAAGGTAAATGATAATGGTGAAATGGTTGCCATGGGCACATTAGTGACTTCCAGGAATACATTGCCCCTAGAAAAGAGTGGTTCTATCATAAAAGGAAGGAAGAATGGAATTCTGTTCATCAAAAACTGAAGCATCAACTGCCCACTGGAGCCATAAATACTTGACTTCTTCCTATTCTTGGGAAAATCCTGGACTTTGAAATTTTGCATGTATAGGCATATGTCCAAGTTCTCCTGCTTTTTAATTTAACATGGATGAGCTTAATATGTTGTATGAGAAAAATAAAAACTGCCTGACAGGCTTGTTGAGAAGTCAAAATTAATGTTATGTATAAAGTATTTAGCTTAGTGCCTTGCACATTAGGTAATTTCCTTGCCCATTCCCCATCTTTCCAACCATATGACTTACCAATGTGTGTGTGTGTGTGTGTTATTTGGAAAGGGGTTTGCGAGTAAGGAGATGATGATATAGGAAGTACCCAGGATATTGGGGGGGGGAGATGACTTGGAATGAAGAGAAGGAGAGAGCGAATAGCTGTAAGCTGTTTGACGAGAAGCTTGCTTGTAAAAGGAAAGAAATGGAATATCAGATAGAATAAGGGACAAGGTAAAGCTGTGTATTCCAGATAGGAAACTGAGTTCATTTGAAAGCAAAAGAGAAGAAGGTAATGGAGGGGAGAAGTCAGATCTCTTGGAATAGGGAGGAAATCAAAGATGAGGAAGAGACAGGACCATGAGTAGAGTTGGCATGATCAAGAAGAATCCCTGTGCTTGGATCACTCACTCTGGGGGAAACCAGCTACCTGTTGTGAGGACACTCACACAGCCCACAAACAGCCCCACATGGGGAGTAACTGAGGTCTCATGTCAAAAGTCAGCACCATGTGAGTGCACTATCTTGGAAGTAAATCCTCTAGTCCCATCCAAACCTTCAGATGACTGCAGCACTGGCTGACATCTTGAGAGACCTCAGGACAGAACCACCCAGCCAGGTCACCATCACGTTTCTGATCCACAGAGCTTATTCACAGGGACCCACAAGTTTTTAAGAGAACGTTATTGGCAGAATACTGCCAGCTTGGTTAAAATGTTCACAGATAGTACAAAATGAAAAGAGGCCTTTGGACCCCTAAATTCTATAGAGTGGAATCAGACTGAGAAGACTCACCATCCAGCTAAGACCATCCCAGATTCCTGACTCACAGAAATGTGTGAGATGATGCAAAAACTTTTTGTTTTAAGCTTCTAAGTATGTGTTAGTTTGTATGTAACAATAGGTAACTATGTACCCTATTCTGAGATATCTATATATCTAATCACATTTCAGCCTCTTAACAAAACTGAGAATGAAAAAGTTCCCATAAATGTTGGAACTAATTGTTCTGTACCCATGATAACAAGAACCAATTTTAAATCTGTTCATTCAGTAATTGCCACAGTAAATAATCTTCTGAAAGCCAGCTCATCAGTGTTCATCCTTCACTTCTGAGAGGCAGCCAACCAAGAACAGATTTCCCAGAAATAAGAAATAGGCACGAAGGCTTGACTTCCAAAGGCATTTTCACTGAGGCAGGTTGCTGTTGATCAACTGAATAGGTTTAAAACATTTCTGCTGGATACCCATTACTATGGCTATAGAACCATTTATCTTTTACTAAGTTTGTCAGAACATTTTTTATTCTTAAACCATACTGTTCAAATTGTAGGGAGAGGGGAGAATCAAGTTTTGAAGTGAATCAGGAATAGTGTCTGTTTTGTGAGTAGACACTGGCTGGGCACCTTTCTCAAAAGAGCTGTAATGGAAGCTTGGAATAGCCCCCTAAGCCTTTGGATACCTTTTTCTACATTATACCAAGGTAGTTCTGGCATGTCAACTTCTTTTAGTGTAAGCCACCTTTTTGGTCCATGTTTCAACCAAATTGTTAGAACCCTTTCTAGCTGCTCAAACTACACTGAATCCAGAATCTCTGCTTAGTGAGCCCACACAATAAATTCATCCTGATCCAACTTTATTTCTTCCACCATTATCCCATATCATCAATATCCATTCCCACACATATTCACCTGATTTCTGTCCAGATAAATTGGAAAAATCATGCTGCATACTTCCTCATGGGTCACACTTTGTTCCTCACCTTTTGGGGGCCTGCAGGTTCTTCAGGATAGTTACAGGTCTGGAAGCAAAGAGGGGTGGTGGGAGTGGATTCTGTGAAGAATTAGCAGTGTCTTGTAAGTCAGCTACATCATAGGCATCCATTATAGGTTTGTCTGGCAAAACAGGGTTAATCCCCTCATACGTGGTAGTAGGGGTGCTTCTGCAGGGGAAGCCATTACAGATTTATCAAATTTTCAGGATCCCATTTTTTCCCAGTCAATGCTCTCACTTAAAAAACTGATATCCTATAAGATTAGGAATTCAGTTTGCATTATAATTCAGTTATTTACGTGATGAGATTCTGCATTTGGTTTTCAGAAATCTCAACTCTGTGGCTACAAGACATACAAGTTTCTTTCCAAACTTTCATGTCATTGATGCAGTGCTCAAGCTGGGAATTTGAAGCCCTGACCTCATCCTTTTCTTTAACGACTTTATCTAGTGTATTTAGGAACAACCAGCCAACCTTCTTAGACTTTTTAGTTTGACAAAAACAAGCTAAAGTATCAACATGCTGTCACTCAGAGTCTTGCCCCTTAAAAGCATTTGAGTAGGAGTATCCAATGGTTTTATTTTGTTTATCTCAATTGCCAGATCATGCTATGAGCCATCAGTACCCTCTTATCTTTTGGAAATAGAGTCATCAGTGCCTTCAAATCTAATTAGATTAGAGCACCAATTCCAGAAAACCCAGACCTAATTAAAAATTCTCATCCTTAAGATTCTGTTTCTCATGATCCCACTCTCGTTAACAAAATCTAAGTTAGTCAGCTATTCTTCAGAGAAACAGAACATACAGGTTGCATGTGGCGTTGAGAGAAAGGAAATGTTCAGAGTGCTCTGAAAGAAAATGAAGCATTTGGAAATTGAGGACAATGGTAACAGAAAGCCGGCAACTTGCAGTTATTGGAGGGAATACAGATGTGGGGAGCCAGGGCCGTCAGGATTGTGAGTGGAAACTAGCAATTGTCAATTGCAGGTATAGTTACTTGAAAATAAAAACATTTGTAGAGTTCAGAAATGTTATTATGTCAGTGTAAACTGCCATATTAGTAAAAAAGAAAGCTATTTTTTTGAAATTCTAAGTGTCAATAATATTGGATAGCAGCAAGGCCACTCACCGCCTCCACTAAATTAAAAAATTGGGTTTGTTAAAAATGTATGAGACAGTAGAAGTTCTGCAGGACTGAAAGTCAGCATTGCCACATACAACTGTTAAAGATATTGAAAAAGAGCTCAAGCTTCAATTAGAGATAAGAATGAAACTGATTGGATCAGGACTCAGGTATATCAGAACACGGGGGTAAGGAGGACATTGTCTATACTTTAGAACTTCACCTTACTCTATGAGACCAAAGGAAGAGAGGTTTATTTTGTCCAGAACCTAATTTTTCTGTAGCACATAATCTAACTCAACCTGTCTGGATAGATCTTTTAAACAACGCAAACACGTGGAACCCAGGATAAGAATGAGGGTTTGTAATCCTGTATAGCTTAATGTAATGCCCGGATACATCCCAGGGTATGTTGAACAGATGATTAAAAGTATTGGCAAAATCCCTTGAGGGATGGGACAAAAATACGGAACTATTAAACTTTCCCACCAGGGAAACCCCCAAGACTGTCTCAAACATTAGGGACTCCCAAATCAATAGGCCAAGCCCTTGATTTTGAGGCTTGCTCTTGTGAAGCTTATTTATGTAACAGAGAAGCTAAGACTACCTATAGTTATGCCTAATAGTTACTTCCAGAGGATCTCTTTTGTTGCTCAGATGTGACCTCTCTCTCTCTAAGCCCAAGTATGTGAAATCATTACCCTCCCCCCTACATGGAACATGACATACAGGGGTAAAAGTCTTCCTAGCAATGTGGGATATGACTCCCAGGGATGAATCTGGTCTTGGCACTGTAGGATTGATAGTACCTTCCTAACCAAAAGTGGAAAAAGAATTGTAACTAAATAAGGTGTCAGTGACTGAGAGAGTTCAAATAGAGGCTACTCCGGAGGCTACTCTTACACAAGCTTCACCTAGATGGTGCTATTTACCCTGGTTTGCCAAACCCCAATCAAAACCATTCCTGTTAACCCAAAAGTACTCCTAGGGCTCTATCTGAGATTCTACAAAGGTTCCGTGCACCACTATGCTTACTTTCCAGAAACCTACAACCTCCAGATGGGTTCCTAGGCCAGATAAGTCCTAAAACCCAGAGGCGCCAGTCTCTCCAGAACTAGTTCCATCCCTCTATCCCACTTTATCAACTTAAAAAAGTCAAAATGGGCAGAGTCCAAAAACCCCTAAAGATTGGGAGAAAGATCAAAGGAGAAGGAGAAATTATAACAGAGAAGATAGGATTTAGCAAATGAGTATGGCTGTTGAATCATTATATTGATATTTCTTTTAGTCTCCAGTGTCTTGGAGCAGCTAGAAGAAAAAAACTCAAATTGTGGAACTGTAATCTATACCAACTCTGAAATTGTTCTATGGAACACAATGTACTTTGAAATGAATTGCTTTTTTGTATATATATTATTTTTCATATAATAAAATAAGAAAATAAGAAAAAAAAAGTGTATGAGAGACAAGATGGCAGTGTAGGGAGGTGTGGGATTTAGTCCATTCCCTAGGGTAGCTAGTAAATAGCCAGGAACTGTCTGGAACAACTATTAAGGGAACCCTGTGTCCAGCCACACATTGTACACCAGCCTGGAACAGGTGGAAAGGCCGAGATCACAGCACAGCACTGTAAGCTATGGAGGATGTCACCCTTCCCCCACCGGCATGGGGGCTGTTTTGCAGTCACTTCCTGTTCTAGTTTGCTAGCTGCCAGAATGCAATATACTAGAAACAGAATGGCTTTTAAAAGGCAAATTTAATCAGATGCTAGTTTACAGTTCTAAGGCCAAGAAAATGTCCCAATTAAAATAAGTATATAGAAATATCCAATCTAAAGCATCCAGGGAAAGATACCTTGGTTCAAGAAAGCTGATAAAGTTCAGGGTTTCTCTCTTAAGTGGAAGGGAACATGGCAAGCACAGTCAGAGTTTCTCTCTCATCTGGAAAGGCACATGGTGAACACGGTCAGGGTTCCTCTCTCATCTGGAAGGACACATGGTAAACACAATGTCATCTGCTATCTTCTTCTCTCCTGGCTTCCAGTTTCACGAAACTCCCCTGGAGGCATTTTCCTTCATCTCCAAAGGTCGCTGGCTCGTGGACGCTCTGCTTCATGATGCTGCAACATTCTCTGCTCTCTCCGAATCTCCTTCATTCTCCAAAATGTTTCCTCTTTTATAGGGCTCCTGAAACTTATCAAGATCTGCCCAAATGGGTGGAGACATGTCGTTACCTAATCCAGCTTAACAACCACTCTTGATTAAATCACATTTCCAGGGAGATGATCTGATTGCAGTTTCAAACATACAGTATTGAGTAGGGATTATTCTGCCTTTATGAAATGGGATTTAGATTAAAACATGGCTTTTCTAGGGGACATACATCCTTTCAAATCAGCACACTTCCCCATGGGGAAAAAAAGAAGCAGGTTTTACCAGGAACAAGGGAAGGTGGCTCAACCAAGCTCCAATTGTGGAATTAACAAATTTGGACAGTTAAATATAAGCTCCAAGCACAGATAAACCTGGAGCAAGCATGAAAGGAAACTGGAGGTTTCTCCCTGGCAGAGAGAGGTGGTGCTGACAAACAAAACAAAACAAAAAAGCAGAGACTTTGGAGTTGGTTGAGTGCAGAATACTGGAAAAGGGCTGTGCTCCAAGAAAAGGGGCACATAGATAGAGCCAGATACCAACTCTGGTCTTGACTGGCAAACTTAGGGGACTTGGGTCCAGCTCTGAAAAGGATTTTGTTTGTTTGTTTGTTTGTTTGTTTGTTAATTTTTTACTTGTTAGCTGCCCATTAAATTAAGATGTAGGCATTCTCAGGTTTGAACACTGCCCCAGGCAAAGGCTGAGTTAAGGAATGTCTGAGAGATAAAGTGACTAGTCAGGTGAAGGAGAGAATTTACTAAAGGGCTTATCTGCCCCATGAAAAGAGGGTAGGGAGTCAGGGCCCAGCACAAATGACAGCTCTTATTTAGAGAATTCAGACCACAGGTCCTGGAAAACAGAAACAGTTTAGGGCCACCTTCTACCTCAGCCTCTTGCTCAGCCATTACCCTGGCAGGGACAGGATCTGCTGAGAATTAAAGGCACTGCACCACTTTATGCCAGTGAGGAGCTGTGGCTGACAAGTGCTGCCCGCTGGACAGTATAGGAAAAATATAGAATTCAAGAGGCCTCATAGGGAAGACTGGCAACCTCCTGGGTCTCATCCTCAGGGAAACTTTATACTGATTGCACCCTAATCCTGAGTTCTGGGCCTTTCTCGGAAAATCTGGTTGGGGTAGATCCTATGTAACAAGACAATATGCAGAAAAAAAAGAGTTGAAAATTCTGATCAGTTAAACAGAAGCTAAGCTAGAGGTCTAGAATAAGTTGAACTGAATGTCAACGAACAGATGGAGAACAAAGCCAACCAACAAGGAGACCCTAGGTAGAAGAGAAAAAACAACCTCCAGAATAAATTAACCAGGGAATCAGATGCCTAGACACAGAAAAAAATCACAAGTCATATTAGGAAGAAAGAAGATATGGCCCTGTCAAAGGAACAAACTAACACTTCAAATGAGATACAGGAGTTAAAACAACTATTTAACGATGTTCAAACAAATCTTCTAAATCAAATCAGTGAGTTGAAGGAAGATATGACAAAAGAGAAGAAGGACATAAAGAAGACATTGGAGGCTGTGCAGTGGTGTCTCAGCTGCAGAATTCTCACCTGCCATACCGGAGATCCTGGTTTGATTCCTGGAGCCTGCCCATACCAAAATAAAAAAAGAAGAAGAAGACATTGGGCAACCATAAAAAAAAAAAAACTTGAAATTCTGAAAAAAACAAATGGCAGAACTTATGAGAATGAAAGACGCAACCAAAAGCATGAAAAACAAAATGGAGACATAAAACAGCAGATTTGAAGAGGCAGAAGAAAGGATTAGTGAACTAGTAGGATCAGTGAATTAGTAGGATTAGTGAAAACCTACACACAAAAGAAAATATAGGGAAAGGAATGGAAAAATATGAGCAGGGTCTCAAGGAATTGAATGCTTTTTCAGCATCAATCAACATGACCATGTGATTTTTCCCTTTTGATTTGTTAATGTGCTGTTGTACATTAATTGATTTTCTTGTCTTGAACTATCTTTGCATTCCTGGTGTAAACCCCGCTTGGTCATGGTGTATAATTATTTTAATGTGCTGTTGGATTCGATTTGCTAATACTTTATTGAGAATTTTTGCATCTATGTTCATTAGGGAGATTGGCCTGTGGTTTTCCTTTCTTATAGCATCTTTACCCAGTTTTGGTATTAAAATGATATTAGCTTCATAAAATGAATTAGGTAGAGTTCCTTTTTTCTCAGTTTTTTGGAAAAGTTTAAGCAGGATTGGTGTTAATTCTTTCTGGACTGTTTGATGAAATTCCCCTGTGAAGACATCTGGCCCTGGGCTTTTCTTTGTAGAAAGATTTTTGATGACTGATTCAATTTCTTTACTTGTGATTGATTTGTTGAGATCTTCTATTTCTTCCTGGGTCAGTGTAGCTTGTTTGTGTGTCTCCAGGAATTTGTCCATTTCATCTAAGTTGTCTAATTTGTTGGCATATAGTTGTTCATAGTATCCTCTTATGATTTCTTTTATTTCTTCAGGGTCTGTGGTAACGTACCCCTTCTCATTTCTGCTTTTGTTTATTTGCATCCTCTCTCCTTTTTTCTTTTTCATTCTTGCTAGTGGC